>VDFB02297018.1:0-41748 GCA_007258455.2 Sequoia sempervirens | reverse complement strand
ATTAGGATTAGGGTATGGATTCAAATAGGGTTTAGGTTAGGATTTATTTAGGGCTTGATTTTAACTAGGGTTAGGGTTGCCACATAAAAGTGCATAGGCACCTCAAGAAGGATATCCAAATTATAAACCTAATTCTATCTCTAATGATGAAGCCCTCGAGAAGGATATCCAAATTATAAACCTAATTCTACCTCTAATGATGGAACCCTAAGAATAGCCACGATCATCATTATATATCTTACCTTAATAATAACCCTAATCCTAATTTTATATCTTACTCAACACTAATTATAATTCTACCAATAACCTTGAACATAACTATAATCCTAACCCAAATCCTAATACCAATTCTATATGTAAACCTAACCTTAACCCTAATCCCAATAATAAAATTAATCCCAACCTTAACCTTGATTTAACCTTAACCCTAATTGTGATGATAACCCTACCCCAAATTCTAATTCTATGTCTAATTGTAACCCTAATATACAACCCTAAACCTAACCCTGATTTATACCCCTAATCCTAACTCTAATACAAATTCTATCTCTAATCGTAACCATAATCCTAAGCGTACCCTTGATCCTAATTTTATCTGTAATTGTAACCCTAACCCTATCCCTATCCCTATCCCTACCCCTACTTTTAACCTCAACCCTAATCTCTAACCCTAAATTTAACCCTAATCCATACCCTCACACTATTTCTAAACCTAATCCTTTTTATATATACTAACCACAAACCTAACCCTACCCCTCATCTATAACATTAAACCTAACCGTAACAATCATCCCAATACTAATGCAAACCCTAACCCTAACCCCAATACTAACACTTACCCCAAATTTAATCTTGCTATTATTAACACTAATCCAACCATAACCCAAATTTAACTCTAACCCAACCCTATCTCAAATGTTAATCCCAAACATAAACTTCAACCCTAAACCTAACCCTATTGTTAAATTTAACTATATTCCTAACCCTATAATGCTAACTCCAATCCTAACCCTAACCTTACCACAAACCCTAACCCTAACCCTATTGTTAAACTTAAACCTATTGGTCGCCTTGACCCTAACCCTAACCCTAATAATTTTGTCTTCCATGTCGTGCTACGAATGTTACTAACATATATATTAAATAATATATATAAAAACGCCAAGAGATATCTTTCTCACAAAAAATTTATCTCTCAACGTTTTTATATATATTATTTAATAAATTATATTTATATATATATATATTAGTTTTATAAACATTGTTGCTAAAATTTAGTAAACACAACAAATTAAAACAAAACTATTCTAGAACTTTTTGGGAGGAACTTATCCGCTCTGTAGCTCTTGTTAAGGAGTTGGTTCTCCACCAAAATAGAAAAAGAATCCAAATTATCCAATTCCCATATACAAAAATTTTCATGGAGACATAGGAGAAAATAGACTTAAATGGGAACAGGGTTACTTTTCCAAACCAATGCTAAAGCCCCGCTCCATGGGACCACGTCCTAATTCGTATCACCTAAATAAATATCTCGTTACGTGCAGCCTATATACTTCCCTACCCTGGCGATAAAGACGAAGGGACGGCCTCGGATCTCCAACTACACACCAGCCCTTCGTATTTTTTTCTTTTCTTTCTGTTCACTGCTCTGCAATACAGGTCCTTCTAAAGGTAATGTAAATCAAATCACGCAGCGCCGCACTTTTTATTCAATTATTTTGATATATTGACCTGCAAAAGAGCTGTGGTTTCCCACTGGCTAGGGTTAGTTTTATTTTTCATTTTATTTTATTTTTCCTGCACGATATAAGGTGGAGTTGTTTTTGGCTTGGTTTTAGAGTTCATCGGTAAAGGTCTAGGGTTTTTAATGTATGAGTTTTATTGTTTGCAGTATTTAAGATGGTAGATTTGAAGGAGAACGACACTTACCAGGAGGAGCTTCTTGATTATGAAGAGGATGAAGAAACCGCCCCCGATCTCGTCGCTTCTAAGGCTGCCGCTGAGACCGTTAAGAAGTAAGCAGAACAGTAATTTTGTGATTTAAGGCTACTAGTGTTCTTTAATCATATATCTTTTAGTGTTTTTTAATACGGAAAATTAACCCTATAGAAAACCATAATACATCTTAGAAAGGCTTGAGGATAGGGTAATTGCTAGTATTTGTTATGTATTTAAATTGCAGGAAATTATCAAATACTGTGGATATCTCACCATATTCGTAGTTGTCAAATACGATGGGTATCAAGATAGTTTGCCCGATTTTCCATTCCATTGTAAAAGAGATTTTCAAATAGTAAATGTTTGCCGTTGTTTGTAGTTACCAAATATGATACATACCTAGATATTTGCCCTATTTTCCACTAATTTCCATTCCATTTAAAAATGATTTTATAAACATTATTAAATAATCTTTATTAATCTTCCTAGTCAAAATGATCTTATGTAACTTAAAATAACCTTGAACGCTTCTAACTCATATACGAGTGTTCAAAGTTTGTAGATGATTTTGAGATGATCGATATACCTTGGAGTCAAACACAGTTTTAAGTAAGTTTCTGAGAAACAAATCTGGAAACAATGTGAGATTTTGTTGGCGACAAAATCACAAGAAACAATAACGTATCAGTTTCTATAGTGTAGGGGCAGTTTCAAATATGACATGATGGGCGCGAAAGTGTCCTGGTAGTTTTGTCTTGATGCATGTGATGACTTTCCGCAAATCTATTAAAAGAAAAGGGTAACAACTGGAATGTTTCTTTTACTTTTGAATCTTTAGTCTTGTCGAAGTCTCTTCTCATTCACAATTCCTCCTTGGAACCATGGAGCTGGATCATCATGAAATGCGCTTTGAAGTACCAATCAACCAAAGCCTTTCTATTTGTTAATAAACCCTCCTGTTCGTTTGTGAGTCAGATGAGTTCATCATAGTTTAGGTCAGCAAGAATAGGATCCAGGAAGTTCTCTACAAACTCAGAATAGTCTGAGGTTCGTGAAGGTATTGGGGTCTGTGTGGATATTGGTACTATCCTTGTAGGGGCAAAGGACTCATCTGTGATGTCCATGTGAAGGAATGCCTAGAGGAATTGGGCATTCTGATACATCAATTACTGCATAAGTATACCTGTTGCAAGTTGAATCAAATCTTCTGATAATTCTGCAAGGACGTTACTTCTTCATCTTCAACTTATCGTCTGTTTCAACTTTAAATCTTCTTTTCTAAGATACACCACAGCTTCATCTCCAATTGTGAACTCTCTATTTTCTCATTAGCCTTCTCCTTATATCCACCGAAGTGGGAGAATGTTGGGAAAGGTGTCTCACATACCTTGCATAATAATAATGGATAATGGAAAAATATATATTTAACTGTGATGCTTCCTAGAGATGTGGTTACCATATGGGTTAGGCATTATTGGGTACACTTGTATGTTGTATGAGACATCTGGATAAATATTTAATGTGGGAGTTATGTTGGGAAAACTTAGTGCCAAATATTTATTTTTGGGGTCATGGTTTAGTGAGCATATGGTTTTGAGGTACATGGTTGATGTAATACCACTTAGTGGTTCTTTGCAAGCTTCTTGTTCTAGTTTTTGAGGTTGGTTAGTTGAACCTTTGGCCAGTTGGCTAAGGTTGTATTGAGCATCTCTTGTAGGTTGTATATGTGAGTAGAGGAAGCATGGATTGGGATGTGTGGCTATATAGTTCTTATTCTGCTTGCCTCATTTGGAGGAGTGCAACTATGGTGCTTGATGCTTCATAGGCCTTGCATGGAGACACTCCAAGTGTATCACTGTATTGTAATCTTGTTTCTAGAGAAAATACATTGAGTTGTGTGGGTGCTGTTAGAGATTAGGTTTTTACCTTAAGAGGGTTTTCTTAGTGTGCATCTGTTGTTTCCTTATGTTATATTTGTTATTCTTTTGCGTTGTGAATTCTGAATATTTGTTTTGCATTTGTTTCTCTCATGAATATTATGTAGAAATGGTATATCTGGTTGCAATTTCCTCTAAAAACCAGGGTATTCTTTTTATACAAATGAGGCGTGAATACACCTTTAAGTGGTAATAGTACATTTCTTGAGGACAAATTAATATAAGTAGAGATAATTTTTTCAATTAGCAAAGTTCTAATTGGAAAATTCATATGTTATTGGCCTATTGTGGACGAATTTTGTATATGAATAGTAGAAACAGGGGAAATAAGTGTAGAGAGAAGATTTTTGGTAAAAGGAATCTAACTAGCCAACTTTGGGAGTTTATGTAAGGAACCCTTCCAAGGTAGAGTAGTTTTTCCGATAAAGTCTAGTTTGATTTGTTAATGTTATAGCAGCTTCGGTAGCTCCTTCCAGCTCAGCTTCCTGGTGAAAAATAAATTTGAATGATAGCCGTCGGCTATTCAAATTATATCCATTGTTATTATTATTGTTCAGCCTCACCTTGTATAGCCGACATGAGAAGTCATTTAATGTGTTGCTATGATTTGAGGCCGACCTCTTGTGAAGAGGCATTTATTTATCTAGGCCGACATTCCTTTTGTTTTATCCTCTCATATTATGGCCGACATGAGAGATTCGAATTGTTCTTTTGTTAGAAGATATTCAACATTTAATCAAGGCCGACTTTCACCTATGAAGGCGGGTGATTTCTTAAGAGGCCGACATGAAAGTTTTAAGAGAGGCGACTCTCTCATTCACTGGTATTTATATACACCTTGACTTGCCCTCTGACATCGGCTAGAAGAGTTCGGTTATGTATGTAAGATTAACAGTGCAAACTACTTCATCTCAAGTGCGTATTCTGTGTAGTGCAATCGCAGTCAGTTCGGCCATTCACAACAGTGCGAACATATTTGAGTGCAAAGATCATCTGGTGAGCAGAAAAGGGAAAGTGCGAATTTACCCTCATCTCCTAGTGCGAGTTCTTGCAAGCAGATTGCGTACATATCATAAAGCAAATATGTTAAGTGTAAATCTAAGATTCAAGGTGATCCTCTACAGCGCTACTCAATGCGAACTTTATAAAGCATAGTGTTCATTCAGGTTGAAAACACTTCAGCTCAAAGCTTGATGACAGCATGAACTCCCTACAGCAGGTTGTGAACCATTGGTGAATGTGAACTTTGACAGATCTGTGTACAGTCATTCCCAGGTGCAGATTGCTATCTGTCATTCTGTATTCCCAGGTGCTGTACATTGGTCTTGTGTTAGACCTCATTGTGATTTGTAAACTTGCCACTGTTAATCAAATATAAGAGAGATCTTTGTTGCTGGGTTTTTCTCCCTCAAGTGGAGGGTTTTCCCAGGGTATATGCTGTGTTGTGTTGTCTGATTTTGATTTAATTTTCTGTACACTAATCTGATCACCTAAAATCAATATGATTGATGTTCCATTTAATCAAACTAAACACATAATAAAGTTGATGGTGACTCAAGAAACATATATATGCATTTCTGGTTTCTTTTTCTAAACCTTTACTTGACAGAATACACCATGCTTTGCACTTAGGTAACCTCCAATTATGAATCAGAAATATAAGGTGACCAAATACAGTGCTAAATAAGAATTTCAATGCTCAGAAAGAATTAACAACAGCACTATTAATGCACAGAACTTGCTATGACAGTAGACTGGTCTCAACATGTCATTCCCATTTCCACAATATAAAAAATATATGCTCAGAATTTGATAACAGCAAGCAAAGACTCTTCACAGATATCTGAGTTCTAATGACAGCCTGCTGTTAATAATGCCAGTACTACACAACCAAATCTGAAAGCTAAGGAATATGACATACAATGATAACTCAGACTTAACCCGCATTCAACTATACTCTCAGAAAATCAGATTGTTGATCAGGTTACAGACTTTATGTTCCCAGAAGTCCTTGACAGCGGTCAGATTTACAATAATATACTATTCTGAGCAAATTTATACATTTGATAAGTAAATGGGGGTATGTTACCCAAACCTGGACATGAGAAAAGTCTGAAAAAACACAAAGTGGAAAATATACTGTCTCGTAAAACTCCAAGAAACCCCTTTCTCAATGGTGCGGAAAGTGTTAAGAAATTAAACCTCAAGGTGCAGCCAGGAAATCATGCATCGAAACCCTTAACTTAAAATGTAGACTTCAAACCCCTATTTTGCTTCTGGTTTTCTGGCTGCGCTTATTGTCCCTTTATACTCCTGTGCCATTCCTTCGGAAGCGATAATAAGCATCTTTGCCTTATTTGTTCTCGTCCTTAATCCTGTTCCTCTCTCGCCAGCAAAATTCCATTCCTTTCGTTGGTCTGTTTTAGGATTTACTTTTCGGTTTTGTTCTGAGCAGGGATAGTACTAGATTTTATTCCGATTCCGCTGTTCCCTTAAATTCTCCTTTGCCCTTGGCTGGATGTGCCGGCCTCCACCTGAATTGGTGCCAAGTGCCAAAATGATTATAAAGAGATCATGCCCCAAATATAGATATAATAGTCGGCTTCCTAGGGTTTTTTCCTTCCAGACCACCGCAGTTCTTCAAACAATCTTCGGCATTATATAAAACGCCTTCTTTTTAATTTCTATCTGTACAAAATGGAATATTCAATATTCAGTTTCCATCTTTAATCACTTAGTTAGGGGATTTCGTCCTGGAGAACTTCTTCTTCATAACTCGATAGGAGAATAAAAAATCAATATTAATTTCTGAATGCCTCTTTCCATCCAGAATGAGCCTTTTAATAGATCTACAGTTGCCAATCCTGACTTCACAAACAGCAGTCGCTTTCCCAGAGAGAGCTCGAGTTCATTTAGAAAAATCAGAAGTCATCCCTATCACAAAATCACACTTATTTGAGAGATTGAGACTTAGGCTTTATTAATATTTTCCTTTGATTTATTTATCACCATGGAAATCGCCTAGAGAGAGGAAGAATCGTCACTTAAAAGTGGCCCTCTTTAATGAACTCAATGAATAATTAAATATTAAACACCTGACTTTAGCTTTAAAGGCTCTAATTTAATTATTCATATTATTCCCTTAAATCTTAATTTATTTCTAGTCTCTGGGAACCAAAAAGATTAGAAAATGTCTTCAAGATTAATCACCAGCCAGAAAGGGACATTACAGTTTAGAGGATAGTGACAGGGTTTGTAGGAAGGGCCTTGGTTTATGAAGAATGCAGGGTTATATCTACAGCCGTAGATACCAAAATCTGATCAAGATAAGGAAATGAAGACAAATCAATAGTGTGGGTTGAGCTATTTGGATTACCTTTATACTTGTGGAATGATATGATATTTGAAAATGTTTGACATATTATTGGAGATCTTGTTAGCATAATTGATTTCACTAAGAAACAAGCCTTACTCACACGAGCATGTATTTGTGTAAAAATGGATCTCTCCAAAGTCCAAACCCTTTTCAACAACAATTAATCTTCTTACAGACTTGAGAATTTAGCAATCAGAATAGGATTATGTATGTGTGCCCCTAAGGTGCTATCTCTATCATGAGTTAGGGCATCTGGAAAGGGTTGTCAAAAAATATGCTAATCCAACACTTAGAAGGAAGTAAAGGTAAGAGTATATGTCCATAATTGTTGTTTCTAAGAAAAATTCAAAAAAGATAGCATAAATGATGTCACTATGGAAAATCCCAATTTGTGGGGTATGAGGAAACATGGGGATATAAAATAGGGTTGTGAAGTCTTGAATTTCTCCTTAAATCCTCGGTAGGATTTTTAATTATTGCCATTAATGTACTGGCCAATGTCATGTTATGCGGGCTTCTCAATGGCCACCGGTAGGTCTCACCGCAAGCATCGCGTCTCCCCTACGTCTCAAATGCGCCCTTTCCTCACCCATAAAATTTTTGTTGCTTAAATCATTTTAGAATCTTTTGCTTGACACTCATTTGTTGATGAGGATAGGTAAGAATTTTATATTTCTGAAGCTGAAAATTATGCTTATATTTGTTATCGAGGCTATATCCAATGTGCTATTTGTTTCCTTTCTGATTGAAAGTGGACAATTTTGTGTATCCACCATATTATAATAGAAAACATGAAACTAATTACGAGGCTTATACTTGCAGAGGTTACGTTGGTATCCACAGTTCAGGATTTAGAGATTTTTTGTTAAAACCAGAACTTCTTCGAGCTATTGTTGATTCTGGATTTGAGCATCCTTCAGAAGGTATGTGACAAGTGTTTTTGAATGTTACACTTAGCATTTCTTTTGTTTGGGTTTTTGATTTTATCCCCTTCATCGAGCAGAAAGAACAAAGATAGAGAGATTGAGGTAGGAAGGGTAAAAGAACCACATTTTTACTGGTTTACCAATTTTTGTTCCCTATGCATTTTGTGAAACAAGATGCATAGGCTAGAGATAACTTGCTGCTACAATGGATGCTGTAAAGTAATTTTTGTTCCCTATGCATTTTGTGAAACCAGATGCATAGGCTAGAGTTAACTTGCTGCTACAATGGATGCTGTAAAGTAACATAATTTGTTCTCTGTATCTTAGTAATATTGTTTACAACCTGGAGGAGTTATTATGTTGAGGAATTTTTCAAGGATGTTTTATCCGATTTCTTTGCTTTATGATAAAGTTTGTTTTGTTTTGGTAAACTAAAACCAGAGAACCTCATTTGACCAGTTCAACAATATTTCTTTTAATAAATGGATTTTGTGGAATGAGATACCTAAGCGAGAAGCAGTATTTCACTAGTACAATTGATGCTATAAATTAACTAAAAAATTGTATTTATTATCTTTTCAATATTGTTTCTAACCTGGAGGAATCATCATTTTTGGTAATTTTAAGGACAGTATCTCTAATTATTTGTATTATGATAAAATTACTCTTTTTGAAAATGTTAAACAGAATTATTGTTTGTGTTTTTGAGTTAGTTGAATGCATGCGTATGAGGATCAACTAAATGTTTTTAATGCCATAGACAACATATGTGGTTACATTTCTTATAACTTTTGTGGTAGTTTTTATGTTGCACTATAGTCAAGAGATAGCTTGAGAATATAAGCAGCTCCAGTAGTATAGCCCTGGTCACCTGACTGTCTTCAAACAGAAATTTGTATACAAAAATCAAGAATTCCTGCATTAGAAAAACTTCAGAAATTGTATACAAAAATCAAGAATTATTGTTTGTGTTTTTGAGTTAGTTGAATGCATGCGTATGAGGATCAACTAAATGTTTTTAATGCCATAGACAACATATGTGGTTACATTTCTTATAACTTTTGTGGTAGTTTTGCCATCGAGTAGTCTTAGTAGTTTTGAGAAGAGGCGGTCAGTAGTGGCTCCGGGAGTCGGCCTGACTCCAGTCTTCAAATAGAAATTGGATACAAACAAGGGACTCTGCATTAAAAACTCAGGTGCCTAGTGGGAAGTGAATTATTTACCTGTTGGTCTGTCCAAATTATCATATGCGATCATTCCATCATTCAAAATTTTAGATTTACAACATGTTTGTTTCCCTCCTTTGTTGGCCCTCGTGAAAACTTAATGATTGACAAATTAGAGTAATGGAAATTCCAGGAAATTCTGCATTCTTCTCCTCTTCAAAACCAGGCTTCTGCTGACAGTAATACAAATCTCAGTCTCTCTCTATCTCATCTTCATGCCCTCCTTCCCTTGGATGCCTTTAAATGATTCTTTTTCTTCCTAGCTCCAACCAATTATCTTGATTTGACGATTTCATATTCTTAGTCAATCGCACTAGTCAGCGATTCTTTCGCCCAACTCTTCTTTTTTCCTGCCCTACATCTTGCAAGTCATACCTTAAATATACGCTATATTAATTAATCATATGATGCATCTCAACCACAGTCTGTGTTACGACTCTCTGCATTGAAGAAACGGCGTAAATTTATTATTTTCTCAATAAGAGAATTCAATTTTCCTCAAAATTGCAAGCAACTTTTGAGAGGTTTTTCCTACAGATGTTATAGCGAGCTGTATACTATTTCCTGTATTTCCGATGTCTGGAGAGCAACCATAATTGAGTTTTATCTTAATATCCTTTATCTGCGAGTTACTTCAGTTTAAGAATAACTTCGGCCTATAGGTTGCAGATGATGAAATGCACATTCGCTCAAGTCGTAGAGCATTACGTTCAAGGATGAAATGTGAACTGTTTTATTTGTTAATTCACCTGTTATGCTGCGGAATTCTAAGGATGATATTAGATTTAGTCTTTCAAATTGTAGGTCTGATCATCCATTTATCATTGAATTAGTTTTCTTTTTAGCTTATGATACAACTTTGTGTTTAAGGATTTCTAAGTACAAATTAATAGTAGCTTTGCTTGTGTCCTTTGAGAGTTTAGTGACCGACTTGATTTTATGTCATGCATAAATAATCTCAAAAGAATTTTGCTTCTTCATAAAACTAGAGTTTGAGGCTGGGCAGAAAATGTTGTCCATCCTTAAGAAGGAAGGCACTCAGGTTATGGTTATGCTCGTAATATGCTTGTGAATGCATTGAATTTCTTTAAGCAAAATTATTAGTAGCTGATGTAGGTCCTTTTGATTTTATGCGGACTGCACCTGACTTTCGCGTAATGCATAATAATCTGTAATTCTGTTTCTTCAAAAATTGAAGTCGAGGCCGGGCAGAAAATGTTATTCATCCCAGAAGGAAAATCTTAGGTTATAGGCCAAGTGCCTCTGTAGAAGATGCCGTAGGAATGCTTTTCTGAGCTTTCGACTCCTCAAGAAGGTTCCTGATTTCCACTGAAGCCTGGAGCTGTGAAAGATTTGATTAGGAATGATCTATAAATATTAAAAAGGATGGAAGACTTTGCGTGGCTACGTGATGCTAACTGCACATTTATGGGAAAGGCACTATAATGGAGAAAATGATGAAACCGCTGGTTCCGACCAGAGGTGGCAGCCGCTTACCAACAAATTGTAGACAGCCAGCACCGAAGATTTAGCCTACCATTGCATGGAGCAGTAGTTTTGTCATTTGTCTAGAAATAGTTTGTAGCACTCATAAACGACTTCAATTTTCCTTTCTTTACATAGTGACTTCTGATATTCCTGATGAACAAAGTTCATTGCAACTGCCCAAGAAGGCAACAGAGAAGAAATTAGAAGGAATTCCAAAGAGAATTTAAGGTTCCAAGTGAACAATAGACTGTATTAGGCAAAATTTGAGCTGGAAGTTTGTATAAGAGAAGTATGTGATCTTAGGGACTGAAATTAGTTGTTTCTGGCTGGTTGTGTGCCCAAGAGGTCTAAGGAAGTGGTCCCATACAGGGGGGCTGTAGGATCTAAATTAAGGAGCAATATGCCTCATAATATGAGGAAAAACTGCAACACAATAAAATGGAATCTTATCTTAGAAAGTGGGAGTGCCTACTTTTTAGCTCTTAAATTTTCAGTGACTGATTGTGGGGTGGGGCTGGAATTTAGGTAAATTTTTGGAAGGAAAATTTATTTTTAGCATTTATGATATTGGGATGTAGTATTACAGTTTGTAAACAAATCTCGGAACTGATAGCTTCCAAAAAGACCAAGCTAAATTTTTTAGCATTAGCTGTTCCAATAAAGTTTATGGGACTATTTGATTGTAAAAAGCTCCTAAAGAAATTTTAGGTAATCGCATTTTCTATTAAAAGTATTGGATAAGGAGGTGATTTGTCTCACTTTTACTTGTCTTCTTTTGTGAAGCTGTTTGCTCTCATTTTCTTTAAGTTAAAGTAAATTTCTAGCCTAAAGTGAATGGTTATATATTTTCTTCATTTACATCTGTATGTTGATGACAATTGTATGGTATAAACATCTCTAGTTTACAGATCAGATTGTTGCCAGAGAAAATTCTTTCCTTTAGTAGAATTATTTGTGAGTGATATTGCAAATAGATTCTCACAGCAAGATAAAGTGGGAAAGGCTTGTTGCCTTTGCAAAGAGACATTGAATCCTGTAGGTGGAAGAGAAAATTAGAAGGCATGGCAAGAGATGCAAAAATCCTTGATGAAGAAGCAAGGTTCCTCGAGCTAGAAGCTAATGTTCCAAAGATATTTTGGTAAATGGAGACTATGAAGGATGTCATAGAGGCACTTATAAGAAGTTGGGCTCATTGGAAGACACCAAGAGCAAGGGGAAAGGCCACTCTTTAGAAGAAGAGGAGCAATACCATGGTCAAGAAATGGTCCATAGTGCTGCTAATTTAATTTCTTTTTGACTTTAGTGAATCTGAGATTCCTGACAAGTCTTTAATAGTTCTTTGTAAATGCCATGAAAGTAACAAAGAAGGAATTCTAAGGAGAATTCAAGCTTCCAAGTGAACAATAGACTATACTAGGCAAAATCAGAGCTAGAAGAGTGTGTAAGAGAGTTATATGTGGTATTAGGAACCGAAATTAGTTGTTTCAGGCTTGTTGTGTGCCCCAAAGGCCTAAGATTGTATTTGGTATTGAAAATAATGGAAAAGGAGTGATTTGCCTCACTTTTGTTGGATTTAAGTAAAAATCCTTGCATATTCTTTTGTGACGGGTGTTTGCTCTCATTTTCTTTCAAGTTCAAAGTAAATTGTTTTCTTAAAGAGAAATATTCATATTTTCTTCATTTATATTGTGAAGAGTAGTTGATTAACGCTTGGTTTCCCAAGGATCACGTGCAACCAAAACAACCTTCCACACAAAAGAGAAGTAATGGAAATGTTATGAAATTGGAGAATTCATTAGATGCAAAATAAAATTGGTACAATATGCAATGACGAAACTCTTGTTATGAAGACAACGATGAAACCCTAGGATATACTAAGATCATGAGAAGTGTGTTATCCTATGATATGAGACACAAAGAGTAAATGAAAATTTGGAAGACTATGATGTACTTGAGACTATGATGTACTTGCTGCAAAGAATGACATGGAGCAACGAGAGATTGAGATGTGATTTTGATGTATGTTCTCCAACTTAAGTGACCATCCCATGATTATGTGTCCATACAAGATGTCTAAATGTGAATACTTGGAGATGAAGCTGACAATGTTGGAATGCATGAATCCTCAACCTCAGGAAAGTGACTTGAAGATAAAGAAGATGAAGCCTCAAAATTTGGATTAGGAGTCACATGAGCCAAATAATCAATGGATGATTTGTAGGAGGAGAAGGGGCATCAAGTGAAGCCTCAATGCCATCGCAACTATCAAGACTTTCCAAATAATTAAGCTACTCTTTTGTATCATGATTGTATGGTAGGTTATTGTAATCATCAAGGGGTAGAAGATTGCCTATAATAGGATCTTCTAGGAATGGAGAGAGATGTGGTTCTCCAAAGATCTCCTAAATTTTGGTCAAAAGAGTGTGTGGGCACTCAACATGTGAGAACACAGTGTCAAAATCAACACTACTATCAGTCAATCCAAGAATGTGATTATTCTTGGTATCCGATGCTTACTTTCAATTAGGTGTATTTGGTTCAAGGACAATTCCATAGAGATGTGGCAAGAGATGAAGCCACTTGAGATGTTTTAGGATGTTGTTTTGCCAAAACTTATAGTTTTCTTTGTTCAGGGTAATTATGGAAGGATAAATTGAAAAACCCATGATATTACAATGATAGGCTTGTCATATATAAAATATAGGTCAAAACATGTGAAATTGGAACCTTCAGATCATAAAAAATGGTCCTATATTTTGCAAAATATCCAAAATACAATTCAAAATAGAAAAATTGATTTCCAATTGAAATAATAGGTACTTGGGGCAAAATTAGGGAAAAACAAGTCGATAGTTGCGTAGCGCTTAGAATTAGCTTTCCAATGCCTATTTATTCGCAAAAATCTGACATCGCATTCCTAGTTAATGGCTTTTTTGGTAAAAGTTCTTTGTAGTACTTGTAAAAAACACAAGCATCATAGTTTGGGCATTGATCACCCATTTGACTAGGTGCTAACTCAGTAGGGGTTGGCGGATGATGATGTTAGTGTAGGCCAGTCGTGCATTGACAACCGCTATACCTATTACATGTACAATTTTTTTATTTTCTAGAAACTATACTTGAGGATGATGCATTATGTAATATTCCTTCAAACTCAATTTTGGTGCAGCAATGGTTGGCTGATTTGACATACCAAGATGCACCGTTTGGAATCTCTTGGCCGAAACTCCAAAAGGAGGAAAGAGAATTGTAGATCTAGGGCTTCAATACTATGTAAAAGTTGTTGATTAACTCCACAATAGTCCAAGGATCACTTGCAACGAAAACAACGTTTCACATAAAAGAGATGCAATGGAAATGTTATGAAGCCAAATATTTCATTAGATACAAAATGAAATTGGTACAATATACAATGATGAAATCCTTGTTATAAAGACAAGGATGAAACCCTAGGATATGCGAAGATCATGACAAGTGTTTTAATCTTATGATATGAGACAAAAAAAGTAAACGACCTAAGTAAGCTTAATTATGGAAGTGTGATTAGGACATAATAGGAAACTAGTTAGATAATATACCAAGTTCACATCAACATAGATTTGTATGTTGATGACTATTGTATTGTATAATCATCTCTAGTTTATGGATCAAGGAAGGCTATAAAATCTCTAGTTTTATTATACACTTAGGACATATGAATTTGTGCAAGGTGCTTATAGTCAACTGTTGCTTGCCTTGCATGAAACTATAATTCCCAAGGAAATGGTTTTGTAAAAAATCTTTCAGGCATTGCAAACCTTGACGAGAGCACTTGTTGGGATTGTTTGGTGGGAAAGTTTACTTGGATAGCCTATTACGTAGTTGAAAAACTTGACTTGGCAATTACTCGGCTGACCCAAAATTTTCAATAATTTAGTACTTGGCAAAAACTTGGGGAGAAGCTATGCAATAAGTTGGCAAATTTTCCTAATGTTAAAAACACATAAATTTGTAATTTTTTCCCCCTAGAAACATGTATGCAATTGAATTTAGGGAAAATATTACCCATTTCCTTTATATGTAGATCAAATTAGAGTTCAATACATATCATAGACAACGTTGGGACTCAATCTGAAGTTGCCTTTTTGCCCAAGTCCCTCCCCTTTTGTGCCTTAGTCCTATTTTTCCGGAAATTTATCTTCCATCTGAACTTCACCTCTTTGCTATTTTCTATTTGGATCACTTGGAATTTTCTGCTTTGCATAAAAAGTATGTCCTTCTGGATATTTGTAGACATTTCCATGTGAACGAGCCTATTTCACATGCCGACCTTTCTCCCACATTTTCCACTTGACCAACACTTTCCCACAAGCACATTTGCAAATTGGCTAAGTAAAAACTTTGTGGGCCGATGAAGCCCATCTTATCGCACTTGCTTGTCGACGTCATCCTTTCTTCTGCAAGCATTTTCATGTGAACTTCTCATTTCATGTATACTTGTCCAATTCACTTCACTTTCTCTGCATTATTCCTCTTGCGGACTTTCCTCATCGATTTGAACTTCACCTTTCCAAATTCTTTCATCTAGTTTAGATGACTTCTCTTGCAAGCCTGATCCACTCCATTTTCCCACATTTGTACTTGGATGACGTCTTGCTGATGTTATCCCTCCTGCTCACGTCATGCTGACATCACCCTGTGATGATGTCACTTGTGAGACTTTCTATCTGAATTGGGCATGTTGATGGGTGAAGATGCACTTGGTTTTTTTGCTAGTTCCACTTGGATGCTTTTTTTTTTCGCATCAACCTAATGGAGCCTTTCGACCCATGTGAAGCTATTAAAGATCAAAAGAGCTATGGACATAGTTTGCTGGTGATCCGATGTGAACCGAATGTATGTCTCCAAAGGTGCATATGCAGTTGCATTCGAACTTCTTGCATGAGCTCAATATCCTGCGCAAGGAACCTTGTGGGCATTTGCTATTGAACCAGATCATGTCCGGAAAACCCTCATAATCTTGCAAGGTAATATTTTTAGTTGTAGATGAGTTTTTGAAGTTTGATTGATTTGGGCAATATGTTTTTGGTCTTTGGTGACTTTTTAGAGGATTTTCTATGAAAATTAGATTGCTGTTGGTACCTTTTACTAATCAAGAATTAATGCCGTGATGTTTTCTTGCTGCTTGAGGTGTTTGTTTGCAAATTTCAAATTCACCTACTGCCATTGTTGTTGGTAGTGCCTTTGTTTTATTTACCTGCATTAATGGTGCCACTCCTTCAAACACCAGAAGCTATTGTAGAGACTATCTCTTAATCTGAGGCATCCATTTTGGGGGGGAATCTTCTCCATGTGTCGATTTAATGTTGCTACAATGGTCCATTTTAGTGTTTTCCCTTGTTGCTTGGTTTTATTGGCGTTTTTGGCTATGTTTTTGGGGATGATTGGGACGGTACATGAGAGTGGAGGAATAATTATAAGAGGCAAAAAGTTGCAAAAAATCAAAGAATAGTTACAGGGATACATTGGTTCTAAGAGATCCTTGTAACTCGTAAGAATGTTGTAATGTCATTAATTGTGTTATGTCTCCATGGCCGTGTATGTAAACTCAGAGAAAATAGCAAATCTGACATGTTTTCTTCAGCACATTTGCTGCTGTGAATGTAATCAGTATTAGAGGAATCTGACAGAATTCTAAGTTTGTTGTACAAGTTGTAACAAATCTTTTATGTGATTGCATATGAGTTTGGATAGTATAGTGATGATAACTAGGTAGATAATTTTTTGAAAGATATTCATTGATGGTTCAAATAAGTAGATCATATCAGTTTGTTTTCCCTTTGCCTCCATGCTCATTGTTACTTTGTTGCCCAGGAATAGGCATCGGTTTCATGTATGTGTTCCAGTCATCCGAATCTAAATGAAAATCCTAAAATCATTTGTTTTCAAGTCCATTTGAGAATCTTGAAGCTTACCCCACCTTGCACTTGTTTCCAAGATGTAATATCAGCTATATAGGGGTTAGAGATAGTCAGTTTGTTTAGTCTAGTGATAATTTTAGGTGCTGAGCAAGCTAGATGGGTTTGGCTATCAATTATTCTATTGTGTTATTCTAAGTGATTTCAATACCTATTCAGGTATATACCCCTCGGAATACCCTCCTGAGTTTAAGTTGAGCTTGAAGTGCAGAAGATATAACCTACTCTTGTTGAGTTAGCTTAAAATCCTCCACTGTTCTGTTGATGAACTATTTTACCCACATGATGACAACCTTGGTCTTGTGAGTAAAATTTGTTTTAGGAAGTGGAGCAGTGATTTTGAGACCTAACATACCACAAAGAAAGAGTTCAATAACTATCAAGTTCATTTCAATATAAATAAAAATTACAAATTATAGTTTCAATGTTCATAATCCGCTCAAAATCCAAGTTACCACTGCTGAAATTCTGCCTTTTTAACACCTGCAAACGCTAGCCAAATGCAGAACTCTAGAAACACAGATGAAATGAGCAGATTGGAAACTAGTTTTGGGTGGACATAGTAATAAATCACAACTGAGGTTTTGCCAAGTAATTGCAAACAATTGGTAGTTATTCTGAATAACTTAGTGGTGAGTTATAACTGGTGTGTTGAAACACTTGCAAGTTTTGCAACTATGGCCCCTATCTATGTCTTTTGACCCTTGATTGCTTAGTTTGCAGATACAGAGAGTCTCTATATGGGTACTAAACCAGTGGCTTTTATTTTTAAGCTAAATACAAATTTATGTTTTTGCCTCCTGCATATTATTGAGTGCTGTCATTCTAGTTTGAATATTATATGTTGTGCACTTCACCATTTTAACAAAAGTAACCCAGTTTTAAAATCTTTGTTGGAGTATTGCAGGTAAATAATTTACTTGCTCTAAACTACTACATTTGGCCCTTATCTATGTCTTTGGACCCTTGATTGTTTAGTTTGCAGATACAAAGAATCTCTATATGGGTACTAAACCAGTGGCTTTTATTTTTAAGCTAAATATAAAATTGTGTTTTTGCCTCCTGCATATTATTGAATGCTGTCATCTAGTAGATTGAATATTATATGTTGTGCACTTTACCATTTTAACAAAAGTAACCCAGTTTTCAAATCTTTGATGGAGTATTGCAGGTAAATAATTTACTTGCTCTAAACTACTACATTTGGAGCATAAAGATGACTTGCTTAGAGAAAATTCAAAATCAAACGATCCTCAAAACATTTAAGCCTAACAGACTTTCTTCAAACCGGATTCGTTTGGTTCTGCTTCAGTGCAACATGAGTGCATTCCTCAGGCCATTCTTGGTATGGACGTGATTTGCCAAGCAAAGTCTGGAATGGGGAAGACTGCTGTCTTTGTGCTTTCAACTCTTCAGCAAATTGAACCTGTTGCAGGGCAAGTCGCTGCCCTTGTGCTGTGCCATACTCGAGAGTTGGCATATCAGGTAGTTAATAAGGATTTTGTTCTAAGCACTACTATGTTTGTCATGGTAATTTATTTAAACTATTTGTTTGTTCTGACTTCTTAATATAGTCTTATTTGTGGTTTACTTATGATTCTTGTTGGCTCCAACTATGTAGATATGCCATGAATTTGAGAGGTTTAGCACCTACTTGCCAGATGTAAAGGTTGCAGTATTCTATGGAGGTGTGCATGTGAGAGTTCACAAGGACTTGCTGAAAAATGAATGCCCTCATATTGTTGTTGGAACACCTGGACGAATTTTGGCATTGGCAAGGGATAGAGAACTTAATCTTAGAAGTGTTAGACATTTTATTCTTGACGAGTGTGATAAAATGCTAGAATCTCTTGGTATGTTTTCTTCTACATTTTTCTCAAGTTTTGTCCGATGGCTTGTTTTTTTTTGGCTCACTTTTTGAAAATTTTGCTTCTGATATTTCTGAAAGTGCATGTTGTGTAGACATGCGGAGAGACATACAGGAGATTTTCAAGATGACTCCCCATGACAAACAAGTAATGATGTTCTCTGCAACTCTGAGCAAAGAAATTCGGCCAGTCTGCAAGAGATTTATGCAAGATGTAATGTTCCATGTCCCAATTACTCTGTTCAAGCTTGATGAGTCACAGCTAGCTTTTCTTGTCACCGCTGTTTACTGCAATGTAAACAGTGAGGATTCTTTCAAATGTTGTTTCATCATCAAACTGGAATGGGTTTTTAACTTCTGGGATATTCAATGTTGGAGGCATTTTATGTGGAAGAAATGTGGGCATCGTTTATCTGGGCTATAAGTTCTGGCAAATTATCTCCAGAGCATTCATCTCAGTCTACTTTAATCATAATTTTAAAATATTTTGATATTAAATGAACTGCTCAACCATAGTTCTACAGTCTGCTAATAATAACTAATATAATCCCTCCCAAGTAAAGATTTCTACTTGACAGCTTGCAAAGTGGTAGATTTCCCAGAATATGCCATTTAGCTTTGCATATCTGAAGGATATTCTAGCTGCAAATGGTCCAAGTTGACATTATACCTGTTATTAACTCATTGCAATTGTGAAGTATTAGATTCAGAATTCAGAGGATAATTGGACTGAGATGTGGTGAACATTTGTTTCTTGGGAGCCAGAGAAGTGAATGCATTGGCGTTGGTGACTTTTCTTTTATAATCACCTGAATATTACCTTGCGTTTGTTTCCATTTACAGCCAATGGAGATATATGTTGATGACGAGGCAAAATTGACATTGCATGGATTAGTGCAGGTTTTATTTGATATAATGCATAATTTGACAATTTTCTAATTCTTTAATTTTAAAATTCCTGTTAAATCAATATTGATTTTGTCAATTCATTGCTTGTCTGGCAGCACTACATCAAGCTTAGCGAGTCTGAAAAGAATCGGAAACTGAACGATCTGATGGATGCATTGGATTTCAATCAGGTTGTTATTTTTGTCAGGAGTGTAAGCAGAGCAGCTGAGCTCAACAAGTTGCTTGTGGAGTGCAATTTTCCTTCTATCTGCATTCATTCTGGAATGTCGCAAGAGGAAAGGTAATTATTTTATCCTTCATAGATTTGGTAACTTCTGGTTACATAATTTTTATAGAGAAGTACTGAGCATTTTGGTTCTTAATGAGAATGTTCCAAGGCATATAATTGTCTCTTAATTTCTCTGATTGTATGTATGATGCTGTAAATGATTATAGCTTTTTACATGTTGATTGTTGAACTTCTCATCATGGTTATATCTGTGACTAGTTTATGTGAACTGCTTTAGTTGAGCATTCAGTTGCCCACTTGATTGATTCCATTGGACAGACAATAGGCTTTTAAGTGTGGGGCTGCAGAAGGTAGGGGTGAAAATAATCTTATGCAATCTCAATGTATTGTTTACTTTGTTCAAAAGAACCATGTTATCACTTCATGATTGACAG
This sequence comes from Sequoia sempervirens, assembly GCA_007258455.2. Classification (NCBI taxonomy): domain Eukaryota; kingdom Viridiplantae; phylum Streptophyta; class Pinopsida; order Cupressales; family Cupressaceae; genus Sequoia; species Sequoia sempervirens. The sequence continues at coordinate 21,458 of VDFB02297018.1, read as the reverse complement.
GCCAATTATTTCATGGTCAACAAAGTTGTGTGCTGTTGGGGTAGTTGAAGAACAGTGAAGATGGGCATAATTTTCTAAGAAAGGGGATGGGACGTTATGTCATATTTACTAAAAGATTGTTCCTCATGTCTAGTTTTGAAAAGGCGAGGGCCTCTGTTTTGTGGGGACATGTTCCCTGTATTCCTAGTGTATTTATTGCTTGGCTGCCAGGAAATGCTACCATTTTGACCAATGACGTCTGGTTGTATCCAGAATAAAAGGGAATGTCCTAATAGGTTTTCCCCATATCTTAAGCTTTTAAAACCATCGACAACTTAAGAACAGTTTCCTTGTATTTCACCAAAATAGAAAGGATGATTTATAACTAAATCCTCTTGTAATATTTTCCCTAAAACCAACCTTAATACAACAAACAACAAAAAAAAAGAAGAGCACAAGATGCAGGAACAAGAACAGTGCTCAAGATTTAGGTTTCAGTAGAAGAATGACATTATTAAGCCCGGAACAGAGTACATGCATCAGAGGAGGATAGACAAGGATTAAGAGGAATTCTTTAACCTCAATTATTCCGATTTTTATATTTCTGACTTCTCAAATATGGAAAAGAAATTTTCAAGGACAAAGATTCACTAGTCAAAACATAAACATGGGTTTTTATGCAGCTACAATCCACTTGAGGTCTATTGAGTATGAATTGAACTTGACACTATTAAATGATCAAAATTCTGATGTTTTTTGTAATGTTTTAATATTGTTCTCTAGCTGGTATTGAGAACAATGCATTACTTGTCTCTGTTTAAGGACACGTTTCTTGCTGAAACCTCTTTCGCCCATTCTTGATCTCCATTCTATTTCTCTATTCTAATTTGTCCATGTGTCTTTTCTTAGTACTCATCTTCTATCCGTCTCTTTCAGGTCAACTTTCCATATGGTACACTTTACATCCATAATGGACAATGAGTTTGTTCTTCTTTGATGTTTTGATGTTTGTGTGCAGAATGCTCGTTGAGATACCAAATACAATAAATTCAGAGGAATTCAGAAATTCAATGTCAAATTGCTGCATTTCTCCTCTCTTGCAATAAAAATTTCAGATATAGTCAAGTATGAGATATTACACACTTTTTGTAGAGACATTCCTGGTTGCATGTGAATCTTTTATGTAGTACAAATCTGAACCCAAACAAAGCCTTAGTTATTTGACCAGTTATGTGTTTGGGGTTTGCATGGAGATGCTATAATCTTAAGACTTAAACCAAACAATCTCTCTACTTGTTTGGCCAGTTTTATGGTTTCCGATCCTCATGGAGATATAATGTTAGTTACCTTGGGATTCTTTGTTAGGCAGTTTGAAGTGGGATTCTTCTTCTGACTGCACATAATGGTCATATATTTTTTTTCTGTTGGGGGCCTCTGACACAGTTGCAAAGGAGAATTTAGGAAAAGCTGAGGGCAGGAAGTCTGCTATGGAGTTTAATCTGAAAGCAAGACTAAACTGTAGGAATTTCTAATTTAGTAGAACAGCATTGTCATGATGGTGCTTGGGGCATTCACAAAAACCAAATGGCTTTACTAGTGAAGATCTCTATTTCATTCATCATCTTCCATGATTCTAATTCAATGAGAGGGATTCCAAATTCAGGAATTGTGATCTTTGCAAGACATCCATAAGATCATCTATGAAAGTTATTGAGAATCAGTTCTTAATAGTGATTATATTAGTTGCTTTTGCATTAGAATGCATATGCCTTTTTTCATCTTTCTTAGGTGCTAACACTGTGGTGTGGCACATAGGCTAAGGCCTAACACGTACTTTGATATGGCTCCTTTTCCCCCTTTTTTCTTCACTACTGTCCTTATCTCTGTCTTCCATGAAAGAAGTTTGATAGGAAGCCTTTTGGAGTAGGATGGCACTTTGTATCCAATCAATTTGATGAGATGCCTTTCTTTGGGAAGACTTATCAACTGGAAACTCTCCAGGCCAAAGATACTTGTATACCAAACTCTAAAATTCTTCTTTTAGATGCTGTCTCAAAAGCTGCTTTCTCTTCATCTATTTTTTTCATAGTTCCACGGAGTTTCCTGATGGGGGAAGTGGGGATGGGTTTCAGGGACGGGGGGACCAAGAGCCTAAGTTTGGGAATGGTGGGGGGACAGTGGTGGGGTGGTGATAGGGCGCTGAAATACATATAGTACTTGAAAACATAGTTATAAAAAGATGTATAAGAATTATACATCTTGTAGACAACTAGGAGTTCCCTAGATGTCTTGAGGACACCCCGACATCCTTGAAGTCCTAGTAGCATCTTGGAGACGGTGATGCTGGTGGTGGGATGGTGGCGCTGGTGGTGGGCTGTTGGGGGACATCCTCCCAAGTCCCCACGTCTCCGAGACAGGGACGTCTACGAAACGTGGGATTTTTTTGGGGGGGGGGGACGCGTGCCTGTGGAACACTAATTTTTTTTGAAAAAAGAAGGTAGCGCTCTGTTGTTTGTCTGCTCAGCTTTGTGAAGATGCTTATATACCAAACTTTGAAATTCTTCTGTCAGATGTTGTCTTAAAACCTGCTTTCCTCTTCATCTATCTATTTTTGAAAATAGGAAGGTAGCACCCTATTGATTCTCTGATCAGCTTCACAAATGCATTTAATGAAAGCATTAACTATTCATAAATCATGCATCTTGATCATATTTGTTTTTTCTTCCTATATGTATGTGATAAGCCAACATGGGAAACAAATTACTCCACACCTCATCTAAACAGGATCCCAAATTGAATCTTAATAGACACTAATGGGATACATACACCTCATGTCCATCTTGCATCCAACCCAACTTCTATGGATTAGGGTGTGGTTGTTTGATCAAATTTAGGTGTAGTATTGCAACATGCCTATTCAAAATCAAGGTTTCTACCTTGTTTTTATGTGCAAAATGTTATTTGGGAGCATGCGTCTCTTTTGGAGTAGTATTCTTGCTTTCAATTCATAGGTTATTGGTCATGACATCCATTGTACTTGCCCAGGATTTGCGACCAAGATTGCTTCTCTACTGGTTGCAACACTGGAAACCTTCTATCACGTCCACTGTATTGAAGTTTAGTGCCATTGCTCCTTCTCCTAAAATTGTTTTGGGGACTAGGCTGTCCCTATCCCTTCCAGGCTGATGGTACTATCCAAGGCGGCCATGTTTTGTTTTATAGAAAGGTAAAAACAGTGCTTGCGTATTTTATCAAAATAACTTTTATGCTGAAATGGAGGTGGGGTTGCTCTAGAAGAAATTGTGGTTGTATTCTCCAGGTATTACAATCTAATACCCAAAAAATTGGCAGTTGTTAAAACTGAATTCAAATCTACTGAAATGAAAGATGGTATATAAGGCCTCTTGCCTCTGTCTATCGGTGTACTGCAACCCAATGGACCTTTAGTACTTAGTAAGGTCCACTTGTGGGGCTTTAATTTTAATCTAGAATAGGGTGCATGCAATAGGATTTTTTTGTTTTAAGTGCGTGAAGTTGGATTTTGAGAATTCTTTTTGAATTTTGAGTTTTATTGCCCTCATTTAAGTGCAGAGTGAAGATTCATAATTTTTTTGAAGGGTTGGTTTTGTTTTGGGTTCATCTGTACAAAAACATATAAACATCATAAATACATATTTGTAGTTACTACATAGCATCATATAATAAACAAATCCGCCATAAAAATTAAAAATACTAATTAAATATCAATTAGTCAAAGTTGAATGTCATGATAGATATTCATTGCTTAATACTAAAATAATAATATCACTTATCAGCAATCAGCATCATATGGGTCTGCAAAAAGATCATTATTATTGACATTAAATGATGTAGGTAGAGAGAAGAACCACAAGTAGTGCACACTAGCACTAAAAGTTTGATTGCTATCTAGCTCCTTCACAAATGCTACATGTTGGGAAGTGGAAGCATACAAGTTAGGGTGCTCTAGTTCTATATCCCACATCTTCTAGCCCTCTTCCTTCTTGTCATTTTGTTTGTGTGAAAGGAGGACAAGTTGAAATCTACATACATTAAGTCCTTCGCCTATTTTGATTGCAATTAGTTGTCCTCCACTTTTGTTCAAATATACATGGACTGGCAACCTATTGAAGCAATGGTAGACGTTATAAAACTTAAAATTATAAATAAAACTTCAAACTTAAAAATGTTCTTTTAAATTTTTATTTTTGATAAAAAATAACAAACTTGCGATAGAATTTTGATTGCAAGAGTTTGTAGGTGTTGGAATGCTTGTAGATGGAAGTAATACCAACTATGAGTATATTTGTGGTTACTGGGACGCTGGCCCCTCCAAATCCCCCGCCCCGCCTGGACGCCCCGCATCAGGGACGCTGTGGGATTTGAACGGCCCCCTTTTGAAAATCCCCGTGGAAACGCCCCTGGATCTGGGACTCCGCTGCTGATCAGATTTTGCCGACCAAGCCTGGATACTTGGCTGGGACTCGCCCTTCGGCCCCCTGACCGGGTCACTGTCCCCTACGCTTTGAAAGCCAAAACATGAATTTTTAAAAAAAATCTCAAAAATCTTTAATTTTACAAATTTTTAATTAAATGGTGCTAATGAAGGTTTGTGTGGTTTCAAGGTCTTCATTTGGCTGGTGGATGGGCTCCGCCTCGACTTCAGATCAAGGAGCTGAGCTGCTGGATTGTATACCGCCTCTCGGATTCTGTAGGCTCTCGCCTCGGACTCCTCGGGGGCCGGGCCTGTGGCTCCCCTCGAAGGCGCCTCTGATCTCTCTCGACGTGGGGCTGCTGCCCCTCAGACTCTGAGCGTGGGCCTCTGACCTCGGAGGGGCCACCGCCTCCCCCTGCACTCCTCGGGTAGAAGGGCCTCCCTTGATCTCACCGCAGAGGCCTCAGACCAGGGCAAGCACTACCCTCATCCCTTGGGGTGTTTCCCCCAAAACCTCATTAAAACTATAGGTCTAAGCATGTTATAGGCCAATGATGAATCATGATCATTAAACCTACAAAATACATATCCCCCGTTGCAAATCTTTGCATCTTTTGTAGTCAAAGCCATAATCAAGGATTATCTTGTTCCATACATTAGACATACGATATTGTATTTTGATTTTCATAACAAACTTTTAAACTATATGGCAGCAATGTAGCCTTTGGGCATTTTGATATAAGTTTATAAATTATAACTAGGAGGTTGTTTTATGATTTGTGTAATTGTATGTTAATTTTGAATGCGTATTGACTATTGACTTTGAGTATTGGCATAATGTTGAACACAAATGTTATATGTTAATGTTCTATAATGTGTATCATGCATGCCTTATTCATGTTATCTATTAAATATTTAAAATTTCCCTATATTTTTAAATTTTCCTATATTTTATATATAGCCGCCCCCTCGCCATTCCTAATTTTGGCCTCAAAATCGGAAACTTGGGACTCGGTCTCGCCCTCACACCCCGGGCCTGAACTCTTGGGGTAACCTTTGGTATATTTGTTAGCTTTTCGCAAAGAGTAAAACTACTTTGACCATTGAAGTGTACAAAATCAATAAACTCACTCATGACTACATTTTCTAGGTTAGGATTAGGGAAGAATCTATGGAACATTGTCTTCTACCCTTCATTTGTTTCCAAACCTTTGTATGTTGCAACCCTTGTTGGCATATAAAAAATCTCAACATAATAATGTTTTGGACTCAATGGAATGGCAAGATGTTGTTTAGTGGTTATTGTGTTATATCTCTCAACAACAATTTTCCGCATTTGTTTGAAGAAAACTTCTTTCAAATCTCATTCTTTCTTATTTATGGTAGCTTTCCATCTTCTCAATCATTGAGTTAGGGCCATTATGTTTTGCTCCCAAACAAGACTTATCCATGTTAGTATAATAGATCATACTCAAAATAGGATTGGTGAAACCATAGTTGAAAAACTCCCCAATTGCAAAAACTCGGCAAGCTGGAAAATACGGTACGGAAAAAACTCGGCAAAAACTCGAAAAAACTCGACAACTTAAAAAATTGCTTAAACTTCATTAAAAACGCATTTTTTTTTGCAAAATTCAATGATAATATGCATCCAATGAGTCAATAAAATGAGTACATGGAAGAAACAAGCTGAGTCTAGTTATATTTGATTGATTTGAAAGAAAATTAGATACAAAATCGCATCCTCATGTGGAATGCTCAATACGCTGATACTGATAGTCTGAAACAAAATGAAAATAGCAAATTGTTTTTGTAAAACTGAAGGAAAATAGTGGAGAGCACCTAGAAAATCAAATGAATTTAGTGGGAGTTTGAGGGCAATGCCCCCAATGGGGTCGAGGGGCAGACACCCCTTGTGGGGGTCTAAGGGCAGCGCCCCTAGTGGGGTTAAGGGGCAATGCCCCTTGCGGGGGTTTGGGGCAGTGCCCCTAGCGGGGTTGAGGGGCAGTGCCCTGGGCGCGCTCCTTGTCGTGATACAGGGCGGGGTCGAGGGGCGGAGCCCCCGCCACCAAGCCCAAATTAAGACCTCCAAAACCACACAAACCTTCATGGTGTACATCATTTTGCATTAACAATAAAACCCAAATTAAGACCATCAAAGCCACACAAACCTTCATGGAACACATCATTTTAATGTTTTTTCTGAAGCAGAGCACGCAAATGAATGAAAAAAATAACTCAAAATGCCTTTTTAGCTGGCTGCCTGGGCGTTTTCCAGATTGTGCAGGTTTTTTGCAAAAACTCGCCGTGCTTTTTGGAAAAAGTTGCCAAAAGTATGACAAGTTTTTCCAAAAAGTGCGGCGAGTTTTTCTGGTGTACAATTGCACCAAAAACTCATGAGTGAAAAAAACTCATGAGTTTTTCTTCACTCGACGAGTTTTTGGCGAGTGTTGCAACTATGGGTGAAACTAATAAGAATTCCACATGATCCCACCAAATATCCTGCAGGATCACTCGCTTAATATTTGTTGCCCTCTTAGTGTTGGATTGCTTCCATATGGATGAAACTTGGTAAAGGCCATGCTAGAAAGTGCCTCTTGAACCTTCACAAGCTGTCTCAAAACAATTATCTTGGAGGCAAGGCAAACTGGATCCTAACAACATGTTATAAATTTCAAAACAAAGAAAACTAAGTTCCACTCGGACGCTGGCCCCCAAAACCTCGCTGGCTTCCTAGATTCGGAACGTCTCTGAGACTTAGGACTTGGGGGACGCCCCTCCACCAGCCCACCACCAGCGCCACCATCCCACCACCAATGTTGTTGTCTCCAAGAAGCTGCTAGGACTTCGAGGATGTTGGGGTGTCCTCAAGACGTCTAGGGGACTCCTAGTTGTCTCCACGATGTATAATTCTTATACTTATACATCTTTTTATAACTATTTTTTCAAATACTATATGTATTTCAGCACCTTGCCGCCCCCTCGCAGCCTCGCCCCCGGCCAGTCCCAAGAAATTTAGGACTCTTTGTCCCCATCGCCCCTAAACACGCCCCTTTGCCGCCTCCCGCCCCCGGCCCCGGCCCCCTAAACCCTCATGGAACACCGAAAACCATACTGGAAATTTTATAAAATAAATTCATTCAAGGACACATAATTTTGTATTGTTTCATTTGCTTTTCATAGCTCCAATTTCAGAATATTTTGAATATGCTTTTACATATGTAGAGGTTGGTGATGAAAATTTGGATCTTCACTTCACATACATCTGTCTAATCTAAGTTACCGATTCGCTTTTGATTCGGTATCGCACGAACTGTAAGATGATCTCGCAAAAATTTTTGGGGTTGGGTACGGCTTGGATACGGCTTGGATACGGCAATACAAAAACATATAAAAATCAGAAATATATACATATTTGCAGCAGTAATTAAGTTCAGAATACACCACCATATTAATAATAATAGTCTAAGAGACTAAGACTAATAACATAGCAAAAATACATCACCACTTTCATAGTCACTAAGTATTACTCGAATGTCATCATCATGATATAAAATTATAAATTAAAGTTAAAACGTTTACAATCAGCCATTATTGATCATTGATCAATCAGAATCATATGGGTCATCAAACAAACTAGCATCATTAGATGCTACATTTTGTGTAGAACCACAAATAGCATTAGTGGCACTCGCACAAGCACTGCCACTAGCAGTAGCACTCGCATTGACACTACCACTCTCGTAATCAGTAGCTACTTCAGGTTCATAGTCATCATCAATATCAAGTGCTGCTAAGTGACTTGTGGAAGCATCCAAGTCAAGCTGCTCTGGCTCAATATCCCACCTCCTCGTGTCTCCTTCTTTGTAGGAACTTTGCTTGTGTGTAAGCAGGTGCAAGTTTGAATGCACATACACCAAGTCCTCTGCCTTTTTTGAATGCAGCCTATTGTGTTTTATTGAGTGGATGAAGGAGTATGTGCTCCAATTCCTCTCAGAAGAATATGAACTAGCAACCTATTAATACCAAATTAAATAGTTAAGAGTTACAAAATTTAACTAAACAAAATTTAAAATTAAAATGACAAATATAAAACTTACTTGGGATAAAACTTTTATTGCAATAGGTTGGAGGTGCATGTATTCTTGCCCATGGAAGTACCACCAACTATGAGCATCCAACCTGCACTTGTCTAGAAGAGCATCCATATTTTGATCAACACTACCAGAGCAAGCAAAAGCCATGAACTCAGCCCTGACTCGATCGCGTTGGTCACGATCACTGAAGATTCTACGAATTGCTGCCTTGTACCCATGAGCCACTTCACCATCCCTATATGGAGCAACTCTTGATGATGTAGCAAGTACCTCAGGACTATAATACTTGGGACTCAATGCAAAAGCGAGAAGATGCAATGGAGTGGTCATTTTGTTCCATCTATCAACCATGATTTCCTGTAGCTCTTTGAAGAATTTTTCTTCAGGATCTTCCTCTTTTGCATTGATGATGACTTTCATCTTCTCAATCATTGAGTCAATACCATCATATACTTCTCCCAAACAAGGTCTATCCATGTCTGTATAACAGATCATGCTCAGTATAGGCTCAGTGAAACTAACCAGGTACTCAACACGATCCCACCAACACTCATCTAGGATCCTTTGCCTGACCCTATTTGCCCTTTCACTACTAGATTGCCTCCATATGGCCCAATTAGGGCTGATTACCATAGCACAAAGTGCCTCACGAACCTTTATAAGCCGTCTCAACACAATTGTGTTGGAGGCAAAACGGGTCTCTGCAACCTGTTTGGAAATCAAAATAAAAATTAAAATGTAATTTAAATTTACAAAATCAAAACTTAAAATTAAAAAAAAAAACTAAAAATTAAAAAAATATTGAGAATTATTATTAACTTACCTTCAACAATTCCAATTTTGAGAATTGTCTAAATATTCCTTGTGTCATATGGTGGTTGGTGATAAACATTTGGATGTCTTCGCCCTCAGCATACACCTGTTTGATCCACTCAATTTTGGATCCAATTTTTTGTAGCATTAGATTGAGGGAGTGGACAGCACAAGGTGTCCAAAAAATGTTTGGATACTTCTCAACCAATAACCCAACAGCCCTACAATTTTTGGCAGTGTCGGTTACAACTTGCACAACATTTTGATGGCCCACTTCTTTAATAGCTTGGCAAAGGATGTTAGCAATAAATGGACCATCCTTCACCTGTCTTTCACAATCCATCGGCCTAAAACATTGCCCCTTTAGGGGACACGGAAATAACATTGATCAATGGGTGATTTTTTGCATCTTTCCATCCATCAGAAATGATGGTCACCCCTGTTTCGATCCATGAATCCCTTATGGGCTTCAAAGAGTTTGCTACATGTTTCACCTCTTTCTCCAATAAGGTGCAACACACCTTCTCAAAACCTGGGCCCTTATACCCCTTTGGAGCCTCATTAATAGATTTCACCATTTTTTGCCAATATGGTGAATGAACAACGTTGAATGCCAATCCATTGGCATAGACACATCTTGCTATGTCTTGATCAGCAATCTCTCTTGCCTCATTCTGAAATGAAGCTTCCAACGGTCCCTTGGATCTTTTATTTGATGTGGGCACGGTTTGCTCTTGAGGAATGTTCATAAATGGATGGCTATCTGCAGGTCAAATATAAGTAGGTGTTGTAGGGGGTTTCATGGCTCGAGATCCTTTCTTCAAAGGATGGCTTGTTTTAAGACTACTAACTTTTCTCTCTGATTTTTCTTGCTCATCAATATATTTCAACACTATGTCATCTGGAAGGCCTTTGCCATCACCTTCTGGAGGTCCTGGACAAGGTCTGATGCCATTATCAGGGATTCTACACAAGTGGGCTTTCACTCGACTGTATGAGCTTGTATATTGAATTTTGCAATGACTACAAATCCAAATAAATACTCCACCACCTGGACATTGTTGAACCATTTCTACATATTTCCAAAGGGGAGAGGTTGCATTTATTTTGAAACGAGATTGGGCTGTGGTGTTAGAAGCAGATGCCATTGTAATACCAAGGCACAACATATTGAAATAATTTTGGTATTGAAATTTCAAATTTGAAACTTAAAAACTTAAATTTAAAAGAATGAGAAGTAGAACAATCAACAATCAACAAAACAAAATAGTTTATTTGTTAAAAAAAAATGTAGGAAAAAAATTAAAAAAACTTCAAAGAAACCTACCTCTTTTGATTCTTTGAACAAATCTTGCTCTATAATCTTCTTGGCAACGAACGGAGGCTTGCACGTGCTTAGGAATAGCACAACAATCAACTTTGACAAACCAATGATCAGCCTTTGAATCTATTCAACCTTGTGCAAGCAAAAACGAAAGTTCAGCAATGGAGGCAAGAAAACGCGTTTTTCATTCACAAATTGTGAAATGAGAGTGTTTTTACCTTTTTAGTGCCTTTGGAGGTCGAAATTAGGTTTACAATGAATATTAAATCATATAAGAAGTCAACATTCGGTCAAAAAATATTTAAAAACGTCTAAAAACGCTTTTTTTCCTCGCCTCAATGCCATTAAAAATTTGTCGCTGATTTGCTTTGATATGCCTTAACTCAAGCTAATCCACAGAGGGTATGAATTTGGTGAATCCTCGCGAAGGAAAAAACTGCGATCCTCCGCAAGTAATTCTTGGCTTAATCAACCCAAATCGTGGGGATCGTGTGATCCGTGGCAGCCAGTGACTTAATCGTAACTTAGATCTAATTGATCCAATGAATTTTGGTGCCAATCTTTTGTAGCATAAGTTTGAGGGAGTAGTTTCTTTGACAAGTTCCCTAATGGACAACATACCTTCAACTTTCCCTTCATCCTTAAGGGGTAATAAAATCGCTTTAGAACCATCCTTCCAAAAAGTATATGTATTCTTTTCTCCATCATGCATTACCTTCCTGTCAGATTGCCATGGCCTTCCCAACAATGTATGGCATGCATCCATTGGGATGACATCACACCATACTTTATCCTTATGTCTTTCCTATCGAAAACTTAATTAAGCATCTCTTATCAACAATGACTTCATTTCCCTTTTTAAACCATGCAATACGATGAGGTTGTGGATGTTTTTCACATTGCAGTTTTATCTTATCTACCATTTCACTATAAACCATGTTTTCATAATTGCCACCATCAATAATAATGTGACATACCTTTCCTCTTGAGGTGCATCTTGTTCAAAAGATGTTGGTTCGAAGCCATGAATCATCACGACCGTTGGCCTACACTTGCTCTTTCATTGGGATCAACATTGTTCTTCTCATCAAGAGACTTTCTACCACATCTGGTGTAACTTCTAGATCTACCTCTTCTTCCTCAACCTCAGCTTCAATCAGGTTCAATCTGGACAGTTCTCCTTTTCCTTTCTTGCATGTGATAGTTACGGTGGTGTTAGAGGATGGGAAAACCCACAAAAACCTTTTGTTTGCTATAGGTGTGGTGAAGAGGGTCATAGGGCTTTTTTCATAGGGTGAGAATTTTTTGCATTGTCTGTTATGACTTGGACAATATTTGAAGGCCCCACTTCCTGAATGGCCCTCTTGATGATGTTATCAAGAAATTAGCCATTCTCCACTTGCCTCTCACAATCCATGACTCCCATAAACATTGTCACATTAAGGGCAATGTTTTGAAGTGCTGCATTAATATTGTCCTTTCTTGTAACTGGATTTGAAGCTACAACATTAGGTTCTTAATGTGTCTAGATCAGAACCAGCTGGAAAGTTTCCTCTGCTCTATAATAGGCATCTTCATGTTTCAATTTTCAAACGTAGATGAATTTTTGTATTCCAGGAAGACAAGGAACAAAAGAATTTAGTAGTTGTATCAAACACTTTCCAATTGCAATGCCAAATGACGAACCACAATTTTCATTCAGTAATAATAAATTTCCTAGGGAAAAAATGTCATGCAGGTGTGAAGAGGAAATTTACCTGCTTACGCATTCACTTTGCAGCTTGTACCATGCTTGAGCTGCATGGTTAAGATAAGAGCACCTGGAAACATAAGAATTAGGGCATCTGAAAATTTGATCTGAACAGGTTAGCATTTGGAAAGTATGCTCTGAATAGAAATTCAACTGGCATCTGAACAATTATGTTCAGGTCTTTTGCTTTGAGAAACGTGGCTTGTTTTGCATGCACATGCTCTAAGAATCTGAAAAGTTGAAAGCATTTTTTACTATTGACAACTTATGCCAAGTTTCTGCTCTTGCTTTATATTTGAAGGGTGTTTGGGAAATTGTCCTTAATCACTGTTCTTATTTTACCCTTAAAGAACATCTGAAATAGTCTTCATCAGGCTCAGAGATAAGAAGAGACTATGTTCACAATTGGTTGATTAATTGAAGCTTGGGAACGGCCATGACCGTATTTGCAATTCATTTGTTGTTTGATTAAAGAACATTTTAGTCTTACATCTTTCAAGAAGCCAGCCAACAATATAAGCTCAAGTATGTTGTTGCCTGAATGTTCTTTTTCAATGATCTGAAATTCTTGTATGCAATGAAGTTCCTTGAATGACAGATTTAGCTGCCAGTTCTGCATGAATAATTTAGTCAGTGATCTCTCATTCTCATGTGCAGTATTGTTTATCGATTGACACAGAAGTGATGGATATGCATTGTGAAGCATTCCAGAATATAATGTATAAACCATAGTTGAAAAACTCGCCAAGCCCAAAAAATTCGACTCGGCAAAAACTCGACAACTTAAAAAATTGCTTAAATTTCATTAAGAATGCATTTTTTTTGCAAAATTCAATGATAAGATGCATCCAATGAGTCAATAAATGAGTAAATAAAAGAAACAAGCCGAGTCTAGTTGTATTTGATTGATTTGAAAGCAAATTGGATACAAAAATGGCATCCTCATGTGGAATGCTCTGATACCGAGTCTGAAACAAAATGAAAATAGCAAATTGTTTTTGTAAAATTGAAAGTAAATACTACATTAATATATTTCAATTTTTACAAATTTACATCTTCCTCTTTCCATGTCTAGTTTTCACTGGGGGAGAGGGTCTAGTTGTAGGATGCTGCTGTGGTTCCTCAACCTCCATCCTGGATGTAGATGGCAATGACTCTTCAGGATCATCCTCTATGTCATCCAATGAGAATGCAAATTCACCCCCCTCCTCCATTGCTTGTCTCTCTAAATCATAGATATCATCTTTGGAAAACAATGGAGGCTGCTCATCCTGCCTTGTCCAATCATTGCAAGGATCTATCTCATCCAAATCAATTGGATCACCTAAGATTTCCTCTACCTTTCTTGTGCGTAGCCGAAGATTATATTGCACATAGACAAGGTCATTGAGGCGTTTTTGAGCTAGTTTGTTCCTCTTCTTCGTGTGGATGGCTTCAAACAAGCTCCAATTGTGCTCACAGTTGGACACACTACAAGGTTGGCATAAGACACGAAGAGCAAATCTTTGGAGATTTGGGGTATCTCCACCCCAATTTGTCTACCAAACCTCTACAAAAAAAATATTGAAGAGTTAAAAACTTAGAAAGAAAAGTCAAAAGTTCAAAACAAATTTTATCAAATTATCAACAATTGTAACTTATAAATTTGAAATTTTATACCTGGTTATTGATTGTGTATTGCTCGCTTAGCCAGGTCTGAAGAAAAGAGCCTACCCATTCTTTCCTTGTAATTTTGCAATTCATCAAGAATGAGGTTTACGACCTCAGCCTGGGGTGTCATCTTTTGAATGCAAGTAGTGAGGCCCTCCATAACCTTTCCAGTAGGATTTGAGTAGGTGCTTGAATGGAAGAAACGAGGGTTCAAGAAGTACCTTGCTGCATGGATGGGTTGGTGGAGTTGATGGTTCCACCTCCTATCAATAATCTTCCATATGGGATCAAATTTGAGGTTGTCCCCTTTATAATAATTTCTTATAGCCTCCTTGGCTCTATCCATGGCCTCATAAGTTACCCCATTGCTGTTTTATCCCCATCTACTAAGTGGAGAACTCTAACCAAGAGCTCCAATACCTACAATATAAAAATGTAAAAAAATTTAAGTTACAAATTTACTATGAAAGACATTAAAAAAATATATATTCAATTTGAATTTAAATTCGAAGATTTGAAGTTACCTTCACAATCTCTGAAGCGCTTTGTGTAAATAGGTTGTCGAAGACTGTGTGCAACCCTCTCTTCTTTTGGCTTCTTCGAATAAGTTGAGTCTAACCATGCTTGACTCACAAACATTTGTTTCAAAGTCGTCAATGAATCAAGAATGCTTTGCAACTAAGTTCTTGATTAGATCACTATTTTGCCACAGATCTGATCACGATCACGATTAGTTCGATTAAGCCAAAGGGAGTCGCACAGGATACGGATTTTTCCCTGCAGATTCGCCAAAAATTCGTCGCCCTCTGTGGATTCGAAACAGGATTCGGCTGGGCGTATCCAAAGCGAATCCGCGACGAATTTTGGCGGAAAAACGCCCAGGCGGAAAAAAAGAAGGCGTTTTTAGACATTTTTAAGTATTTTTTGACCGAATGTTGACTTCTTATATGATTTAATATTCATTGTAAACCTAATTTCGACCTCCAAAGGCACTAAAAAGGTAAAAACACTCTCATTTCACAATTTGTGAATGAAAAACGCGTTTTCTTGCCTCCATTACTGAACTTTCGTTTTTGCTTGCACAAGGTTGAATAGATTCAAAGGCTGATCATTGGTTTGTCAAAGTTGATTGTTGTGCTATTCCTAAGCACGTGCAAGCCTCCGTTCGTTGCCAAGAAGATTATAGAGCAAGATTTGTTCAAAGAATCAAAAGAGGTAGGTTTCTTTGAAGTTTTTTTTATTTTTTTCCTACATTTTTTTTTAACAAATAAACTATTTTGTTTTGTTGATTGTTGATTGTTCTACTTCTCATTCTTTTAAATTTAAGTTTTTAAGTTTCAAATTTGAAATTTCAATACCAAAATTATTTCAATATGTTGTGCCTTAGGTATTACAATGGCATCCGCTTCTAACACCACAACCCAATCTCGTTTCAAAATAAATGCAACCTCTCCCCTTTGGAAATATGTAGAAATGGTTCAACAATGTCCAGGTGGTGGAGTATTTATTTGGATTTGTAGTCATTGCAAAATTCAATATACAAGCTCATACAGTCGAGTGAAAGCCCACTTGTGTAGAATCCCTGATAATGGCATCAGACCTTGTCCAGGACCTCCAGAAGGTGATGGCAAAGGCCTTCCAAATGACATAGTGTTGAAATATATTGATGAGCAAGAAAAATCAGAGAGAAAAGTTAGTAGTCTTAAAACAAGCCATCCTTTGAAGAAAGGATCTCGAACCATGAAACCCCCTACACCACCTACGGCTACTTATATTCGACCTACAGATAGCCATCCATTTATGAACATTCCTCAAGAGCAAACGGTGCCCACATCAAATAAAAGATCCAAGGGACTGTTGGAAGCTTCATTTCAGAATGAGGCAAGAGAGATTGTTGATCAAGACATAGCAAGATGTGTCTATGCCAATGGATTGGCATTCAATGTTGTTCATTCACCATATTGGCAAAAATGGTGAAATCTATTAATGAGGCTCCAAAGGGGTATAAGGGCCCAGGTTTTGAGAAGGTGTGTTGCACCTTATTGGAGAAAGAGGTGAAACATGTAGCAGACTCTTTGAAGCCCATAAGGGATTCATGGATCGAAATAGAGGTGAGTATTGTTTCTGATGGATGGAAGGATGCAAAAAATCGCCCATTGATCAATGTTATTGCTGTGTCCCCTAAAGGGGCAATGTTTTTGAGAGCAGTGGATTGTGAAGGGTAGGTGAAAGATGGTCCATTTATTGCTAACATCCTTTGCCAAGCTATTGAAGAAGTGGGCCATCAAAATGTTGTGCAAGTTATAACCGACAATGCCAAAAATTGTAGGGCTGCTGGGTTATTGGTTGAGGAGAAGTATCCAAACATTTTTTGGACACCTTGTGTTGTCCACTCCCTCAATCTAATGCTACAAAAAATTGGATCCAAAATTGAGTGGATCAAACAGGTGTATGCTGAGGGCGAAGACATCCAAATGTTTATCACCAACCACCATATGACACAAGGAATATTTAGACAATTCTCAAAATTGGAATTGTTGAAGGTAAGTTAATAATAATTCTCAATATTTTTTTAATTTTTAGTTTTCTTTTAATTTTAAGTTTTGATTTTGTAAATTTAAATTACATTTTAATTTTAATTTTGATTTCCAAACAGGTTGCAGAGACCCGTTTTGCCTCCAACACAATTGTGTTGAGACGGCTTATAAAGGTTCGTGAGGCACTCTGTGCCATGGTAATCAGCCCTAATTGGGCCATATGGAGGCAATCTAGTAGTGAAAGGGCAAATAGGGTCAGGCAAAGGATCCTAGATGAGTGTTGGTGGGATTGTGTTGAGTACTTGGTTAGTTTCACTGAGCCTATACTGAGCATGATCCGTTATACAGACATGGATAGACCTTGTTTGGGAGAAGTATATGATGGTATCGACTCAATGATTGAGAAGATGAAAGTCATCATCAATGCAAAAGAGGAAGATCCTGAAGAAAAATTCTTCAAAGAGCTACAGGAAATCATGGTTGATAGATGAACAAAATGACCACTCCATTGCATCTTCTCGCTTTTGCATTGAGTCCCAAGTATTATAGTCCTGAGGTACTTGCTACATCATCAAGAGTTGCTCCATATAGGGATGGTGAAGTGGCTCATGGGTACAAGGCAGCAATTCGTAGAATCTTCAGTGATCGTGACCAACGCGATCGAGTCAGGGCTGAGTTCATGGCTTTTGCTTGCTCTGGTAGTGTTGATCAAAATATGGATGCTCTTCTAGACAAGTGCAGGTTGGATGCTCATAGTTGGTGGTACTTCCATGGGCAAGAATACATGCACCTCCAACCTATTGCAATAAAAGTTTTATCCCAAGTAAGTTTTATATTTGTCATTTTAATTTTAAATTTTGTTTAGTTAAATTTTGTAACTCTTAACTATTTAATTTGGTCTTAATAGGTTGCTAGTTCATCTTCTTCTGAGAGGAATTGGAGCACATACTCCTTCATCCACTCAATAAAACGCAATAGGCTGCATTCAAAAAGGGCAGAGGACTTGGTGTATGTGCATTCAAACTTGCGCCTCCTTACACACAAGCAAAGTTCCTACAAAGAAGGAGACATGAGGAGGTGGGATATTGAGCCAGAGCAGCTTGACTTGATGCTTCCACAAGTCACTTAGCAACACTTGATATTGATGATGACTATGAACCTGAAGTAGCTACTGATTACGAGAGTGGTAGTGTCAATGCGAGTGCTACTGCTAGTGGCAGTGCTTGTGCGAGTGCCACTAATGCTATTTGTGGTTCTACACAAAATGCAGCATCTAATGATGCTAGTTTGTTTGATGACCCATATGATTCTGATTGATCAATGATCAATAATGGCTGATTGTAAACGTTTTAACTTTAATTTATAATTTTATATCATGATGATGACATTCGAGTAATACTTAGTGACTATGAAAGTGGTGATGTATTTTTGCTATGTTATTAGTCTTAGTCTCTTAGACTATTATTATTAATATGGTGGTGTATTCTGAACTTAATTACTGCTGCAAATATGTATATATTTCTGATTTTTATATGTTTTTTGTATTGCCGTATCCAAGCCGTACCCAACCCCAAAATTTTTTTTTGCCGAATCCCGTACTGGATTCTCGTACCTGTACCCGAATCCAAAAACGAATCGGTAGCAAGCTTCTGGCGTTAAGAAAATCGTTGCAAACCTCGGCACACTGGATTTCACCAACTCTTTCCCGTGGGTGTGATCCCTCATCAAGTGAAGAACCCAAGGGTGATTGTAGATAAATTTAGTGATTCTCCTTGCATCCTCTAAATCGATGTGACCCAATCAAGTTTGCCTATGTCCTCCAAAAGAAGGTCAAGGACATGCGCTGCACAAGGTGTCCAAAAAAATGAGCCATGTCTATCTTGGAGGATTCTAGCAACTGCCACATATGCTGCTGCATTTTTAGTACTTATTTGCACAACATTTTCAATTCCAATCTCCATGCAAACTTGCTCCAACATTTGAGCCAATTTTTTTACATTTTTCACTATGTTGGAGGCATCCACTGATTTCAAAAACCACTTTATTTTTGCAAGCTACCAAAAAACTAATGATGGTGTGGTTTTTGCCATCCGTCCACCCATCGAAAAGAATAGTGCACTCGTGTGTTTTCCATTCTTCTCTTTGTTCTTCTACTATTGTCCTTGTCCTTTCAGTCGCATTATTAAGCAACCTACAAGTACAAAGTGAAATTAAGTACACAATTTTAATTTGTAAACAAAAAATAGCTTAGCTTATATTCATCACAAATTGCTATAAATTAAAGAACATAAAGTTTTCAAAAAAATTAAATTAACTACTTATTAACCTCCCACTCCACTCAAGTCTGTGTGAGAAGGCGCTTTTATCCTTTTCCTGCAATTGTCAATTTAGTAACCAAATTGTGCCAATAAGAATTTGCGACATTGAAAGGGATGTTGTTGAAATACCAAAAATTTGCACAAACAATGTTTGCCTGCTCATGCACTTCCCTATTCCACCCAGTTGCCTCTAAGAAAAGTTGTGCTCTAGGTGTGTTTTATAGGCACAAATAATCATGTACTGTGTGTGTAGGTGCTGATCTTGGTGCTCTACTAGAAGTAGATGAAGGGCTTGAGGTGTTGGTGGGTTGCCTTCAGATACGTGGACCACAAAGAGAGCCCACTATGCCCTGAAGTGCATCATCATCCGACTCAAGGTTGATTGGAGCACCTTGAGAAGAAGCTATGGATGCTTGCATGGTTGCCTTTGCCCTCTCCCTTTGTAATTTTTTTTCTTCTACGGTTGCAAGTATGGCATTCATTAGTCTTTTATTTCTTCAGTGGTATTAGGACAAGGCCTATCATCATGATGAGTGATGCTTGCAAGATAGTATTTGAGGCGGTTTATGCCTCCATGTAATACTTTCTCGCATTTAATGCAATAAACTAAGCTAGGTTCAGGTCCTTGATAGACATATTTCCAAGCAAGATCTATAGCTCTTGGAGGACAAGTGCCTACAAATGATGGTGGTACCACGGATGGGGTAGAGCTTGAGGTTGAACCGGATGCAAAAGTTTTATTTGCCATTATCAATTAACCTAAACATAAAGTGAATTGCACAATTTGTTAGTTTTTTAATAGAAAATTAGAAAACAACCTAAATTAGATTAAATCAAAATAGAGTACTTTAAATTAGTAAAAATCTAAAACTAATCTATAAGATTCTAAATAGTTTCTTTAAAAAAAATTGGATTAAAACAAAATAACTAGGGTTTGAAAAAATGTGAAAATCAGAAAATTACTTTAAATTAGTAAAATTTAAACTAATCTAAGATTCTAAACATTTTCTTCAACAAAAAAGGATTCAAACTAAAAAAAGTAGGGTTTAAAAAAATGCGAAAAAAATGAAAAAATAAAAAAATATGTAAAAATATCTTGTTTTGATCAATATAAATCTATTTAAATTCTTTCTATAGTACAATTATGATTTTTTTTTTAGACTAAGATGCAACTAAAATGAAGAAAAAGTTTAAAAAAAAGAAAGAAAATGAAAAATCAGAAAATCTACCTGGAAATCTAGTTTGCCTTAGATTCGATGAAACTCCACTTCAAATCTTGTCTCTTTGATGCAAAGTCGCTGAAAATAGTTGCAAAATTGTTGGGAGTGTTTTTGCTGAAGCAGAGCAAGTGTGAGTGAAAAAATAAAATAGAATGACCATTTTTCCGGTTGTGGGAGACAAATGATTGAGCGGCCGAGTTTTTTGTACGGACTCACTGAGTTTTTCCTGCTCACTCCGTGAGTTAGGGGTGGCGAGTAAATGCCAAAAAACTTAGTATTGCAAAAAACTCGCGAGTTTTTAACAACTCGTTTATTTTTTTGCTTGTTTTTCATCCATGGTATAAACTATAATTACTTGCCAATGATATTGATAGGGTAAAAACAAATAAAATAATAGAATTTGTATTGATGTCTACATTGTATTCACACAGTTTAGTTATTTTGTTGCTAGAGTTCAATATGGTGTTACTAGGGGCAAATCCCAGTAGGGCCAGACCATGTGATTGATGTGGTCAAGGACATGCCTGTGAGAAATGATAATTAATTTAGTTATAATTTATCTTGATTGTCAATTTAAGGAATACATGATAGAAAATATTCCTAGAACAGGAAAAAATAGTAATCTGACATTCAAGAAAGTTGTCTGACATTTAATTGGGCAAATTGTCTTGTTGCATGAATGATGTTACTTGTCTTGGGCTGTGTCTTTGATATTTGCTATTAATGACCAGTATTATGAATTGGTCATGACAACTTGCATCTAATTTCTAATGGTTGTTGGAATTGCAGTAGTCCAATGCCTTAGTTTGACACTTTTGATTTATTTTGGCGTCTTACAATTCATACTGATTGCATGTGATTTGTATTATGAATGAATCTCTTGTTGAACAATCCCATCACTGGTTTGTTTAATCACTGCACTAGTTTGTTCAATCATTGGTTTATTTTATCTCTAGCTCTGTACTAATACATAGTTGGAAATGAACAATATTTTGCCTTGTAGATGGTTTTTTAAGTTCAATCATATCTGTTCAATAGTTATCTCTCTAGCTCTGTACTAATAATGGTTGGAAATGGTAAAAAAGATGGCTTGTGGCCAAAATTTCGAATTTTGGCGCAAGGTTGGTGTAGAAAGCTCAAATGATGGCCGCTTGAAATAGGGTCGTCAGGCACAATGGGGAGATCGTGGGAAGACCTTCAATTGGGGTTCTAGGGAAGGGTTGGTAGGATTGGTGCAACAAAGATTCCCCCCTTTGCTATAGGAGCCAATGCAAACCCCTTGGGAAGGAGGTTTGGCTCCTCCCAATCTTGGCAAAG
>VDFB02297017.1:38396-59416 GCA_007258455.2 Sequoia sempervirens | reverse complement strand
GTGAAATTTGATTGGTATGACATTCCTGACCTCTTGTCGATATGCTAGAAATTATGCATAAGAATATATAATGATTTATGAATCAGAGAGACATGTGCCATCTCTTTTCAATATGGCTTTGAACACGAGTGTAGCTGATCTTCGAATTTACCCACTGTCACATCAAATTTTCTATCCGCAAGACAATTCAAACTTTGGGAGATCCTTTTATTCAGGCTTGACTAACGTTCATTAAACATTCTTTTGGTCGGGGAGAAATTACACTGATATCACATAATCTATCCATCTGATTCATATAAATGTCACCAAGAGTCACCTCGATGACTATCTTGATTTGTTTGTGTCTTCATCGGAAAGACATGGTGTATCGCTAAGACATTCAGTAATTTTCCCAATGTTATAAGTATCCCCGATGATTATTCCTTCGGTCTCAAGTATGTCTCCAAGACTCCTGCTAATGTAATCTTATTGGCATGACATAGTGGGTCGGGAGGACATTTTGAACTCATTCGAATAGCATTTTTCTTGGAGATAGTATGTTTCTTTGTTTTTTCAGCAAGACAAGATGAGTGTTTCGCTGATGATATTTCATCGGCGAGACAAATGCACTTGGGCTAACTTAGGGATCTTACTCCAATGGCATTGGTCTGGCTGATACAACTCCTTATGCTTTGATCAGTGAGACAAGACATGTTTCTTGCCAATGGAACTTCATCGATGAGACCTATATGCTCAATATGACCTTTTCATTTCACCTCAATGGAACTTGTCTTGCCGAAAAATCTCTTTATCGGTGAGACCATGGACCGTGTCATCCCAATGTGTATCTTCTTATGTAATCTAATCGGTGTGACATTTCTATTCTTTCGCCAATATGTTGAAAATGAGAATATAATGATTTATGAATCAGAGAGACTTGCACAAATTCTTGCCGATATGGGTTATTTGAATACTAGATTTTGGAGGTTTTTCGTGATATCAAATGGTCAAGAATGATGTGATCATATGTGACTATGATGGATTATACTCAAGATAAGGTTTTCTTTAGGGAATCAACGAGTGCAAAATCACTGTAAAATTTTCAAAATTTTACAGTTCCAATAGAGGCATAAAAATTTCTGCCCCAAGGTTTCATGGGCATATGGCAAGTTTAAAGGTTAGTTGCTTTGTAAAATAGGCCTAAGCAGCTTAATCAACACAACCTAGAAAGGGTGATTTTGGTGATTTGGTCCAAATGACTTGTACTTTCCCTTGAAATATGTTTAATAACTCCAAAATGGGTGTCTAAAACCATCAAGGGTTTCTTTGGTGTTTTGGGAAAGTTTTGAGTTATTGGGAAAAAACTAGGTTTGCACTGTTACAAGGATTTAGGGAGTCAAAGTGTGAAATCTGACTTCTATTGTTTTTCAGGCTTTGAGAGTTGTTTGGATTGTTTAAATTAGTAATTCTAAACTTGTTGGAAGCCTCTTAAAGGCAGGTTGATAGGTTGGTTGAGTTGAGCCTCCCAGGTCTACATCAGGTAGTTGCTATTGCTAAGGTGGATCACTCCTTTCTGTGAAGGCCATACACTTATGATTGGGTCAAGTGTACTTTTCTTTAGAAAATTCCTATTTCCTTTTTTATAGGTTATGATTTGATTAGATGGGTTATGAATCACTTATTTCAAGTAATTTATGTCTATTTTAATTTGTAATTTATTAAATTCAAACACATCCAAAATTATGTCCTTTGCTTTAATTGATTATTACGTTATTTAATTATTAACTCAAATGACACCTCCAATTTAACTATATCTAATTGAATTTATTTAAAGTGTTGAACATTTTTAGATAAAATTTAGTAATTAAGTCAAACAACTTTGCCAATTTAACTATATGTATATATAACTTTAAGTTATTTCTATTTTAACTAAAAGTACTGAAGTTACAACATATAAATTAAATGATATTTATGATTGTAAAATTTATGATTAAATATATCTCTTAGAATCATTTTTGCATGGCTCCTTAGTTAATATATCATGGGGAGATAGAGATAGATGGGGAGAGAAAGAGAGAGAGAGAGAGAGAGAGAGAGATAGAGATATATGGGAAGAGAAAGAGAGATGGAGATATATGGGAAGAGAAAGGAAGAGAGGTGGAGATAGAGAGTCGATGGATAGGGATAGGAGGAGAGATGGGAGAGATAGAGAGGGGAGATAGAGAGATGGAGGGAGAGAAAGGGATAAGATAGGTAGAGGAGGAGGAGACAGAGAAAGAGAAGGGAGAGAGGGAGATAGGTTGAAGAGGAAGAGGAAAAGAGAGGCAGATAGGTTGAAGAGGAAGAGATAGAAGAGAGGAGGATAGGATAGGCAGAAAATAGAAAGAAGAGGAGAGGGACAGCCATGTAGAAAGGAGAGAGAGAGAATAAGATAGGGAAAGAGGGAGAGATAGATCAATATAGAGGAGAGGAGAGACATGTAAAGGGGTGGAGAGAGATAGAGGGGATGGGGTGAAAGCAGACAGAGAGACTGATAGAGGTAGAGAAAGATGGATAGAAAGAGATAGAGAGGAGGAGAGGGAGATAAAAAGAGAAATGAGATAGAGACATAGAGCAGAGAGATGGAGTGAATGAAGAGAGAGAAAAGTGGAGAGGGCGAGATAGCCCAATAGATAGAGGGGGGAAGATGGAGTGACATAGATAGTGGGAGATATAGAGAGATAGAGAGCAATAGGGAGAGATATATCAATCACCCTCCCTACATCTCTATCTATTTATCCTTATCTCTTTATCTCTCTACCTCTCTCCATCTCTTTGTCTCCCTTTCTATTTGTATGATTCTCATTATCTCCCTCTCTCTCTATATTTTCTTCCCTCTATTTATTCCTTTTGTCTCCTTAAGTGTGCAATGGGTATGCTGAAGAGTTCTTGAAGAAAATTATTTGGCATCTTTAATCAAATGGCATGCTACCTTGAGCATAAACCCAAGGACACATGCCATCCTTGGATTGTCAATGCTGAAATAAACCAATCAAAATTTAGCTCTCTTTCCCTCTTTTCCTTTTCAAAATCTTTATATTTCCTCTCTCATGCTTCCTATCTATCTAAGTTCATCTCTCATTCTCTATCTTTTTAGTTTATATATCTCTTTCTATTAGCTAATAGGCTACATATATTATGAGATTTGAGCTTGAAACAAATATCATGCCTAGAAACCACTGTGTTGTTGAAAACAGCTCAACCCACATTTAATGGTAAACCAAATAGGTAATGGTAAAATCCTCTTAAAATATCATCGTAAAGCTCATATATAATTATATAATAATAAATATAATTATATTATATATAGCCTTAATCTAATATTACTATTATATTAAATATTAATTATATTTTGTATTATATAAAAATATACTTATTATTAATTATTAATTATAATAATTTTATATGTATTTAATAATTTTGTTAAAGAATATAATATATAATTATAATAAGTCAAATAATTATATTATTTATTATGTAAAATATAGCTAATATATACTTAACTATATTGTAGAATATTAAAACCTAGCTAAATGGCACCATAATTTTCAATTTAATTAACATACTCTAAAACCTAATGAAACTAGGTTGTAGTCATCAAATTGGAGAAGTGAAAGGTCAATACCAGCACCGAGGAAGAGTTTGGAGGAGTGAAAACAAGGTCAATACCAGCGCCGAGGAAGAGTTTGGAGTTCAAACAAGGTCAATACCAGCGTCGAGGACGAGGTTGAGGGCACTCAGGGAAAATCAACAACCAAGGAACAATGAGTATTGTAAGTTTGGCACCCCCATTCTCTTTAACCTACAATTTTCATGCCTAGTTTCCAAAGATCTTCTCGTACATTGGCACCCCTATTCTCATAAAATGGTATAAGATAAGACAGAAAAAATAAAATAGCTTAGTATTTCACATTTTTTTCGACTAGCCTTAGGTCTTGGAAAAACTCCCATAATCTACCCACATCTTCGTTGAGGTCTAGGATTTCATCACACATAGCCTTCATCGCATGAGTCTGAAGCAATTGTAGACTTAGCCCTCTTTACAAGCTTAGTGAATTTGACCACTTTATTTTTCCTCCAATCTTTATTTTTTTCTCTCCCATTTCAATCATCTTGCACAACTTGAACTTATAGTTTCCTTTTCTTATTGATCCTTCATGTGCTCATGTCAATCTAGCTAGTTGACCACCTAGTTACCCCCAACATCCTCCACGTTAAGCTTAATGCCTCCCACCTCCTCCAAAAAGATTAACATTATCATCATTCTCATCTAGAACTCATAATTAAGTCCCACTAACTTTCGAGATTCAATTTGTTGGTGGGAACATGTTATTCTTTGTTGTATGACCTACCTCAAATCTTATGTCCACAAAGTTACTAAAAACATAAAACAATAAGAAAAAATTTGAAGGTACAACTAAAAAGGGGTTATTTCCTTTTGGCCTCCTCCACCTCTTATATTTCAACATAGCATGAAATTACGCTTACATAACATAAACTCAAACATATGGAAGTTTATAGGGGAAAAGGAGCCAAAGTATATGCTACGCTAAACTAGATCTAATGAATGGAAAGGTATAAAATTCTTCTTTAATACCTTCACCACAAACATATGCAAGGAAAGGTCTCCTCCCTTCTTGGTAGTGATAACCTCCTCCACACACAACCCTTAAAAATTATGAATAGAGGAATATAATATTTGAAAAAATCAAAGTTGATTCTCTCCTACCTGATGCAATTAGTCATTTTATCCTTACAAACATTTATAGTGATTACTAGAGGCACATAGACCAATTCTTCATAATATAAGAGTTTGATCATACTTTTCCAATGATGGCATTATGAGAAAACCTTAGGTTAAATGAATAATTCCTAGCTAAGTTCTTTAAATCATGCCCAACCGTATAAGAGAATACCGATGCTATGTGTACTTGGATACCATGGAGAAAGGCTCTTTGGGCTCTTTCATCAATCAAGGTATTGCTAAATTTTAACACCTAAAAGTGAGAATAAAGAATCTTTCCTAGGATGGTGGCCAATTATGCTTCTCGACACCTAGATTACAAAATCTTTGTCAATATCATTGCCATCACAATTAAACCTATTACTTGAGATATAGTCATACAGGTAAATAAATTGTCTTTCTTGATAGTAGATACATTCTATACAATTCAATCCTTGCATCAGAGATTGTTGAATGGACCCAACAAACTACTCATGATGCCCTTAATATTAAGTTAAAACTTTTACAAGGCATATGATTGCATCAAATGTCCTTTCATTTATAAAAGGATCAAATGGATTTATTTTTAACCCTAAATTATTATCACACATTCATCTCTTTGTTAATGAGTGATTGCACAATAGTGTGTCCCACTTTTGGGATGAGGCAAAAAAAATAATCCCAAAATTTCAAAATTACAAAACATCAGTTGAATGAAGAACCTTCAATTGAAGGTGATGTCGTCATGACCTTTGAATGAAGAACCTTCATTCAAAAATGATGCCATGTCAAGACTTTCAAATCAAGGTATTTTTTATTTTAAATATTTCATGTCCAAAATGCTTTATAAAAGGAACCTTTTCATGAAGGACCTTCAAGCTTGTACGGATCCATACAACACAAAAGAACTTCAGAAAAATAGTAAAAACACAAAAAATTTCTTCAAGAACGTGGTATTTGATATAAAATTTTGGTATCAACTCATCCAACAATTGCAACAATTGCAATGGGATGGGAATACAATATGATAGAAGTGGGATAAGAAATGCATCATTTGAAGCATCAAACCAATATGCAAAGATGAAAGAAAGTGCTAACCCCTTAAATTGAAAAAGTTTCTTTTAACTTTAAGTTTGTTGGGTAGCCAATTATTTTAAGTTATCAAATCCTATCATCATACATAATCATAATGTTGTTATTTCAAATGACTATGAGCACTAACTTTCACTATTTGAAGATGCTAAAACCTTGTCATAGAGAACTAGAAAATTGATGCAACCACTCATCCTACCTTAGAAAATTGATGCAATTAGACATAGGAAGATTTAAGATGACTTAAACAATTTTTATTGTCAAAGCATAAACTTATGATGACTTAACTAGGCCTAGTACACACTCCCTCCCCGTTAACCACTTAGACCTATGGAAATTCAATGTAAATTTGCTACTATTTTTAGTCATGTAGGTGTCCAATAAACCACTTGGTGGTGTTTCCCTTCAAGTTTATTTACTTGAATGAAGAGAAAAAGTCCTTTGATTACAATTAGAGAATACATTTGAGGCCTTGGTTGTGTAACTAGTGGACCATAGTCACATTTAACACTTGTGACAAAGTTTGGGAGTTAAAATGTTAAGTAGATTTGATTTGTGATGGACACATTTGGACAGTGGTAACAATACTTGCAATCTATCGAGACTTGATTACCTTATAACCTATCAAATTCTAGCAATGAAATGATAGATTAATCAAAATGTCACCTTGGGATCACATCACCATGAAAGAACTTCATCTAACATCCTTATGATGCTGCAATACCCAATAGGTGTTCCCATCTCGCTTTCCCGAGTGAGGGAAATTCAGAAGAGAAGAGCGCCTAGACATGTAGTAGGTCTAAAAGAGGGAGATCAACTAGAGGTCAAAAGATTAGAAGAAAATTCAATAAACGCATGGAATGTTTTCTTGCTGAAGTGGGGTCATGTTCTTATGATGATGAGAGCATAGGCGACGTTGAGGTTCCCTTGAGGTACAAACATCTATGGAAACAATGGGTACCTAAGGAACTTCCTCCAATAAACACTGATTTTTGTGTCAACGAGAGGATATATCGCATAACACCATCATCATTACATGGTTTGGGCCTATTTTGCATGGATGGCATAAAGGTTTGTTACGAAAAAGTTACTGAATTGATGGAGTATGTCGAACCCTATTATAGTTACAAAGATTGGATGCAACTAGTTCGATATACATGAAGTATGCATAGGTATGCACTGTCAGCAAATTATATACAGCTAAAAGATAAGGATCAAAATAAAGGAGTGGCTATGTACATTGACAAGGCCAGCGTGCCATCAGTGAATATTGTAGGTTTATAAACAGTACACCACTGGCCAACAAATAAGCAACCCAATTGCATATTCGAGTAGCGCCGAGGGAAACCGCATTCTGTGATGTGCAATAAAAATCATTAAATGAAAATAAGTAATCTAATACAATTAACTTCAGATGCCAAAATACGCTACTATGGGGTGGTGCACGTGACATATACCATTTTACCTAATCCTGAATTAATGACTTCACTATACCATTTTATTCTTATGTTTTTTTCCGTAAGTCTATTGGTTTCATTTTGGTAATGTTTTTTTATATTTAATTTTTGTCATAGTGGGACATTGATCATATGGGGAAGGCTCTGGCCCAAACCACAGATCACAATGCATCTTCAAGCGCTTCTACCTGACAGGTTTACCTCATTGTAATTGTAAAACAGATACTTAAGCAAAATGGTCATTATTATGTTTTCCATAAGTTTATTGGGTTAATTTCATAATGTTTTTATTCTTAAGGTAAATTTTCATTGATCGGCAAAACGCATCAGCCAGAGGAGAGTATCCATAGGAGATGCAAATACTATTATGTGGATGATGACATTGTGATATTCAGCAAACCCTCTCGATATGATAAGGAAGACACAAAACAGTCCAATATATTCAGTGCCTCAAACAAAATGAGATAAGAGAGGGTTAAAATATTGATCAGAGAGCACAAAACTTGGTAAGTAAGTTGTCACGAGGTATTTAATTATAAATACAAGTTCTATTCATGGTTTTATATTTTGTACTCTTTGCGTCGCGGAACCAAAATATGTGTTGTTTTATAAAATTTTTGTGTCCCTACGATGTCAGCTGGCCATGAATGCATCCAAGTGCTGCCCGAGGGGAGTAGGGTTGGTACAAGTAATCCATCCCGATCTTCCCGCAGACATACACTTACATCATCTAACCCCATCATCTCAGGCTTCTATATTGTCGACCGAAATGCGAAAACATTACAGCATGCAACGCATCGGGTAGTGCACTCTACTAGTAGCTTAACACATGCCAAAACATGCATTATGACATGTACCCGGGATGCAGTGATTTTAGCAACATTTCCCCGGATCTTCCTCAGATACTTGAAGTATACAGAACATTTCCAATCACATTTGTGGTGTGACCGAGGATTTTGTTCCATAAAGATAGAGGAGGTCCCATGTCCCGAAAATGTCTTAATTATTATTATATATAATCCAATTGAAATTTACTTATTGGTCACTCTTTTTAGACTATTGATCCCATGATCATTTTGCAGGAAATGATATTTTTTATAAACATCTAAGTGATATTACATTGGAGCTCTTCGGGCCCACCATATGTACACGGTGGAATGCCCAAAATCAAGATTTAAAAGATGAGCTCATTAACTGTTTATTTGTGTTGTTAGGTGATAAAACATTCAACCGAACCAAGGTCCTTAAGAAATATGGTACCTATCTAAAGTATGTGAGGGACCATATAGGTCACATTTAGAGAAGAAAAAAAAGTCTGAGCGTCCCCCCATGATTCCGAAGAGGGAGTGGAAGGACCTGGTGTCGGATGGAAAGGAGAAGGTTTGGAAAGGAAAGACACCACTCGTGCCAAGGAAGGTATGTGATACTATCAAACAATGTAATTATATAATTACTACTCTTTACAATCTAACGTGACAAAACTTTCTATAGGTTGTCCGACACATCAAAGCAACAAAGGTACATCACAAAAGCCACGTAGCACAAACTTGGATCTGGTGGTTATATGAAATTAGTTGCATGAATTGTAAGTATCAATAAATGAAATATTGCATCCAAATAATAAATTGCAAACAATTTTGGCTTTATCACACCATAGAAGCAAAATTCATGATCTTATGCAAAAATGTAGGGCTCTAAATTCAATAGAGTTCCCACAGAAGAGGACTTGAATATTGCCTTCCAACAAGGCTATGGAGTCGTAATAATGCCTAAGAGTCTGATTGAGCAACACACCGCACCGTGATCCCATATGCGTAGATAAATCAATAAAGTTTATTTAAAAATTGAATTACCAGCAACGAATCTACTATTACCCCACCCATAGCAATTATGCGCCTATTTGTTTTAAACAGACAAGCAATGATAATACTGCACATGGCATTGGAATGCAACCTGGTGAAGGTGGAGCACAACCTGCAGATGAAGGTCATGGTGTGCATCCTGGTACTGGATGTATTCATGTGCTATACAAAACATAGTATGGATTAATGCAATTAAACATCTTTAATTGCAATTGGTGTATTAATTAATGTAACCTTTCATGTTTCAACTTTAGAGCATGTAGAGCATGATCAACATGTTGAGCATGATCAGGCTAGAGAAGATCAAGAACATGATGTGACCCCATCAGGTAAAGAGGACCACTCTAATGTTCTTTTAAACATATTTAATTGCAATTGGTGTATTAATTAATGTAACCTTTCGTGTTTCAACTCCAAATCATGATTTAGAGGGTGTTCAACATGTTGAGCATGAGGCTATAAGACAAGATTAGGAACATGATGTGGCCCCATCAGGTAAAGAGAAACACTCTAATGCTATTTTAATTAATGAAATACTTGTAACAATAATAATAAAACATATCAATTTAACATTTCTTTGTTATAGAAACAGACCCCCCTTGCAACGGCATCCATGTCGTGAGTACACGACTAGGCGTACATTAAGATCATGAGCAAAGGGAAAAACAACTTAAGGGGGGACAGATGATTTAGAAAACAATACTCCACTTCAGCTTTTTTTAGCTTCAAAAAAGAAACAAAAAAAAGGTGATTGTAATCATATTATGACAACCATATTTTTGATAATATGTAAAAATTGAAAGAATGAACGTTATATGTTAATGAATGAATGTTATATGTTATTAATGGATGAATCAATGAATGTTATATGTTATTAATGGATGAATGAATGATTAATGTTATATGATCAGGTATGGGGAATTGAGAGTGATGAGGAGGGGCCAACGAGCTCCAATAGCTCGGCAAATGGTTGGTCTGCTATAGAGAATATTAAACTATTCTCAAAAAAAAGAGAAGCTCAATAAGGTAATGCACTTTTCAATGTAAGAAATGCATCATTTGAAGCATCAAACCAATATGCAAAGATGAAAGAAAGTGCTAACTTTTCACTATGGTGGCAGAAAATGATTCTTTATAATCTTCTAATGCTCTCTATCATTTTCCAAGCCAATTTCTCCTACTTTGCATAGCTCACCATGTTTGTGGATGATAGACTCCTACTAATAAAAACACACCAAATTACGCCTTCAATCCAACTACATCCACGATTCTTTTTAATTCCTCTCTATCTTTCATCAATCTCTTTACCATTTGAACCCTTGTTTATAAGTTTTAGATGAAGAACCCATTATTGTGAAATGTGCCTACTGAGTAGCAATCCATGCTCCGAATCGTAATTTGAATTTTTTTTCCATTCCAATGTCTCTAAGTTTAGTTTGTTTGTATGGATTTGTATGAATACCATTGTGTCGTGTGGACGGCTCAAAGCCTGCTTTGCTCTTTAGTGGTGACATAACTCCCCAAAATTTGGACTTTGTGCATGTAACAACAAAGTTAGTCAAAATTTGGACAAATTCTTAAAGGGTTTAGAGGCTCGATTGAGATAGATACACATATATTTGGATCTTGTTGTTGATGGGAGGCTTCCACTTAACCATGAAATTTTGTAGCATATGTAGGTATGCAAAAATTTCTCTTCTTACATTCATTCAACTTATTGTAATATAATATCCGGCTAAAATCTCTTTTCTATTATACTTAGAAGGATTTTTTCATGCCCCTGCCTCCAAAGCCACACAAGCCTTAGGAACAGGAAAGAAGGATGCTGGCAAGGGTTAAGGAATTTGGCTTTACACCTGCCAATTGCATAGTTTACTTCATTCATCCAGCATATTGCCAATGCGTTTCACAATTGTTGGAATCATATCCTATAATTACATAACTAGTAAAATTACAATATGTAAGTTTCAAATATGGCATTACATATCCTTCTATGATTTTTTGAAATAAAACATCAAAATGGAGAAGTATTAACAAAATAATCTGCATAATTTCTAATAGATCAGGGAATTTTTTGCAGAGTTATCTTGAATATATTTAAGACAAAAGTAACCTATAGAGATTGAAGCAGAATATCAGTAGTCTAAAATCACTAGTCAACACATCTTAGTAGTATCTCAATTCAAGAGAACTAGGTCCACTATCCATTAGCCAGTAAAACAAATAAAATCAATTCATAAGATTATTCTGTTCTAATAGGGTTGACTGGTTGCTTTTTTCTTTTTGATTGTCAAGAAGTCATCAATATACACTTGGTTTTCTCGCCTTCTCTTGCCTCCTGGCCAAAGAGTTTCTGCAAAAGGAATCAAAGTAACCTTCAAGATTGACAATGGCAATGAGTACAAGGTCAATATAACTTAATTTTAATTGGGTATGATTTTATTTGTTCAAGACCAATTTGGATTCATTTTCTGCTCACACTACTTTTATTTACATTTATGTTTTGCTAATATCCATTTTCCTTTACATTCATATTCTTCTATACATATTGTGTTTACAATAATGTTTTCCTTAATTTAATCTAGGGGAGAGGACCCAGTACCTGAGTATGTTTCAATAGTTGTGATAGTAGTGGTTTATATAATGCCCCATATTTTTATCAATATTGGACCAATAGTTGTGACTTTAAAGTTGTTAGTGTTGATGATGACTCGTAGTATTTGCAAATTAGTTGCATTCAACTTAGATTTGTAGAATGTATAGAATGACACGAATTAATAACCTTGAAGTTTTTCTTGAACTATATGGAATTATTGAAGCTATTACCTATATATAATTTTTCATACTTCCCAATAGGTGTTATGTCTGTTAGCTCTCTAAAATGCAGGCAAAATGCCTCAAGAGGTTTCCAAACTCTTGGTACGTTTCAGGGTAACATACAAGGCCAAATAGTTTAGACCTTCTTCTCTTCAAGTGTTGCTAGACCTAGGCGGGTATACCTATATGAATGAAGCAAACTTGATTTGTGTTTATTTTTTAAGCAATTTATCCACAATGGCAAGTGGGAGTGGACAATTGAATCTTTATTATGGTATTGATTGTATAAGCAATATCAAGGCTAATCCTAATATGTTTAGTTAACAGATGTAAAATATAAAATGGATGAACTAAAATGAAGTATGTAAGACCAGTGCCTTGTTGGGTACATGGAGTCTAATGAAGATCTAGAAAAGTGTAATTTGCAACTTGTACAAACATGCAAGTAAATGGCTGACAACTCTACTTGAGACAGGATGACAACCCTAATTATTTGATTCTTCTTATTGATCCAATTAATAATTTCTAGTTACTATGATTGATTGTAAGGATTTAATCTTTACTTGAAAGAACCAAATGATCACATCATACAAATACAACACATGTGTATCAGCAAACTAATATATACTTGGTATACGAATTTGAACAACAAAAAAGCATCAAAATGGAGACAATCAAATAACTGTATAATTCCACAGACAGTTGATACCAAAGACTAAGCCACAAATTCATATATCTTCATTAACTTCATCAAACTTCATGCATGCATCTGAGTCTTTTTGATGAAAACATCATTACAAAAAAAAACTATCTACAGTATTCTTTTTTCCTATTCACCTCTCCTTTTGATATCAAAAAATGGATACTTATACATCAAATGTTTGAAAGGAGACGTCCTTTCAGAAATGTCTTATACATCAAATATCACCCAGAGTCACCCCGATAATTATTTTGATCCATTTGTATCTTCATTGGCAAGAAATCATGTATTGCTAGGATATTTTGCAGTTTCCTCGACGTGGTGAGTCTCCCCGATGATTATTCTTTTGATCTCAAGTACGTCACTAAGAATCCTGCTGATGTAATCTTATCAGCATGACATAGTAGGTCGGGTAGACATTCAAAACTTACTCCGATGGTATATGTCTTGTCGATATGCTTCCCTCATGCTTCATCGATGAGACAAGATGAGTATCTCACTGATGAAACTTCATCACTGAGACCATAGGCCAGTCCTCTTGATATATCTTCTCAGGAAATTTTGATCAATGTACAGTCTTGATCTTTCACCGATATGCCTACATTTGAACGAATAGTTTTTTTTTTTTAAATTGTATTGTTTCGTCGAACTTTCGACGAAAGCAACCGACAAACCTCCAAAAGCATCTGATAAATTTGCAATACGTCCGACGAAACTTTCATCATAATGACTTTCCTATTTCATCGCAATTTCGACGAACCTTTGTTGTTGTTCTTTCGATCTCAAGTATGTCGCCAAGACTCCTGCTGATGTAATCTTATCAACGTGACATAGTAGGTCAGGTAGACATTCAGAACTTACTTCGATGGTATATGTCTTGCCTATATGCTTCCCTTGTGCTTCATCGATGAGACAAGATGAGTATCTCGCCGATGAAACTTCATCGATGAGACCATAGGCCAGTCCTCCCGATATATCTTCTCAGGCAATTTTGATTGTTGTAACAGTCTTGATCTTTCACTAATATTTGCAATACATCTGATGAAATTTTCATCGTAATGGCTTGCCTATTTCGTCAAAATTTCAACAAACTTTTGTTGTTGTTATGATGCTTTGGCAAAGGCATGCCACTTGTGTTTTGTCTATTGTTCTTCATTAGATCAAAGAAATTTTCGTCGATATTCTAACGAACACCAGATCCCTTTTTCGTGGCAGCAACCGACGAAGTTGAGTCGTGATTTTGACGTTTTAAAGCTAGTCAAGAAAGCGACAAAAATTTAGCAACGAAAATTATTTTAGTGTTTCGTCGGTATTCCAACAATAGGTTGTCAATATTTCAACAAAATTTCGTCGAAAATTGGAGTCAAATACAGTAGTGAACTAGTTGTATGGAATATATGGTTACCTTTAGGAGGAAGTCCTTTAGGAATATCTTTGAAAACAACTAAGTGAGGATCAATAATTGCTTGTAAATATGGATGGTTGGGAGCATTAGATTGATAGACTTCTAATGAACTTAATTGGGCCACAAATCCATCAACTCCTTTCTTAAGAAACTTTTGAATTTGATGAGAGTTTGCTATTTGTGGGGATTTTTCCTTCAACCTTCTTAGCTCTAATATCTTTCCTTTTGATTGAAATTTCATGAATAGTTCTTAGAATTTCATTTCAATTGTCCCCAAAGTAGTAAGCCATTGTACTCCAAGAACAATATATGTTGCACCCATGGAGATAACATACATTGGACCATCAAGGTGATGATCTCCCATAGATAATTTAAAGCTATGACATTTTCAAGAACAACTAATAGTACCACCATTTGCAATCAAGACTTGAAAGTTTGGTTTGGATATATAAAACAATTTATATGAGTTGTGAACTTTTTGTTGATGAAAT
This sequence comes from Sequoia sempervirens, assembly GCA_007258455.2. Taxonomy (NCBI): domain Eukaryota; kingdom Viridiplantae; phylum Streptophyta; class Pinopsida; order Cupressales; family Cupressaceae; genus Sequoia; species Sequoia sempervirens. The sequence goes on along the minus strand of VDFB02297017.1, from coordinate 44,851 downwards.
TATGAGAACTACATGAGTCAATCAACATTGTTACTTTATGCTTCTATAAGAAACCCACTACCTTGAGAATTTATGGGGCACTAAAACCTAAGAGTGCATGACAAAAAATGATTGGGTTGGAATCATGTTGTTCCTCACCTGACTCCCTAACAGCCTCTAATATTGGTTCCTCCTCTTCTTCCTCACTCAGACCTTCAATATAGAAAAAATTATTTTCACTACACTTATCTCCCTAACTATATTTGTTGTCACGATTAAAACACAACCCTTTTTCTCTCTTCTCCTTAATTTGTTGTGGATTCAACCTAGTAGGTTGAGGAAGAGAAGGTATTGAATATCCTTTCTCTTATCCCATTATCCTCTTTCTTTCTAGGAATCAAATGCTTCTCCTCTACCTTGTGTGCTAAGATAAAAGACTCGGATATAAAGCTAGGACTAAACATGCACACCTCATGTTGAATGTGATCCTTGAGACCACCCAAAAATAAATCATTCAAGTTCTCTATAATTGTATCCACTCTTAAGGATATATTTTGGAATTGTTGAATGTAATCATTGATTGATCTTGTTTGTTGAAGTTTAACTACTTGGCTAAAGAAGTTGTCTGTCACACTATTGCTATACTATGATTGGAGCTCCTCTATAAAAACTGACCATGAGACCTATTTTTCTACGATGAGTATAAATCCATTGATAAAAAATGAATTGATATGGTTCTACATATAGGAAGCCATTGTGACCTTTTTCCACTTGGTACTTGATGTACGTCAAAAAAATCTCCATTTAGTTTATCCATGTTAGTGGATCCTTGCCATTAGACTTTCTCATATCCACCTTTGGTATCAAGTTCCTAGATCTCATATGAGTAATAACATTTGGATCAAAATTAACTGACCTGGATGATTCACCTTGGTTGCTTGAGACATCCTTTCTTGGTACATTTATATAAGCACTTAGCATGCTTCATATGTCTGATGTATCTCCTCTTAGGCTACTCATCTCCATCTTCACTAATAAAATGTATTCCTTAACCTTGTTGATTTCCTCATTGGGAGTACTATCCTTTATTATTACCTCATCCTTATCAGAAGATTTTATTGGTGTGACAACATTCTTTTTGCCTCTTGTTTGAGGCTTTGTCATGAAGGAAACCAATAATTTGACTTACTAGGGAAAAGATACCACTTACCCAAAAAAATCTCTAAGAAATTAGCTAATTTATAGCCTTGAGAGCAATTTTTTTGGAAACCTTAATTTTGTAATAAATCACTCAATTATACTCCAATTCCTCTAAAATATGGACAATAGCTTCTTGAGTATTTTCTTCAAAAACCATTTAAAAATTAGAAAAAAAATCACCAAAACTTGGGAGATATGTGTTTCACAAAATGATCTCCAAAATTGAAAAAGACGTCTTGTTGTCATGGTGCCAAGATCATGCTTTGATACCACTTGTTATGAAATAACATGCACAATGGAAGATATAATATGAAATATGATCAAAATACTTGATAATAGTTGAGAATAACAAGCCACTTCGAGGGGGAAAACCTCCAAATATCTCCAATAAGAACACAATAATATGATGATGAAATAAGACTCACTACCTCATATATGTACCTTATTTGTGCCTAGGATATCACCTAGGCTGAAATAGATAACATTGTATAAGCCTTATACTGACCTTATTAACTAAATAAAAATATAGTAATGATAATACGACTTTAAGAGTTAAGATATCCACAAGTCAACTATTCATAACCCTTTGTACACTAATATTAAGGGCATAGTAGGTTTAATTGAAAATCATGCAAGGATCCTCAAATCTTATTTAAATATTGATTTAATCTTAAGATGGAGCACTCAAATAATCAAGCAATTGGATAATTCACATCACATTGATAGAAAACATACATATAGATCTCAAAATAGATTTTTTAATCTTGAACATTTACAAGACCAAGTACTAGGTAAATCATGTTGACTTCACTCCTAGGGATATTTTATATGTAATTTAACCTCTACATATTGTTGTGATGGACTATTCTAGTAATGTTAATGAGATCTGACCCTGGTGCCTTCACTTCCTTTGTTTGTGTTGGATATAAGGTATTTTTATGGTAGACATGTCTCAAACATACCCAAATTTGATTATCAATGGTTGTCACGTGTAGTAATATGACTTGAGTATCATTGCTTTTCACCCTTCATATAGAATGAATACCACTCAAAAATTAATCTGGCCTATATGAACTTTTAGAAGGCTTTGTCAACTAGCACCCTTGGTTGTCACAAGTTTCAATTACCTCTAGAATGGTTGAATAGGTGGTCACTACTTGTAGCGAAGTAGGTTTCCTTTTAATTTTCAAAGGATGGCAGCCAATACTTGTAACCAATTCTACACAAGAATGATTTTGATCAAAAGTATGCAATCCTAAAGGAAAAATGATAAAATAAGGTTAGGGTTTTCATCCCAACCTTAATAGATGTTAGGGTTTGCACCTCAACAAGCTTGATCTTTGGAGACAACTCCCAAGACACATCATATTTTTCCAAATGAACCATCCAACCTCAAAAACTCATATAAGTATGCCCTAAAGGTAGGGTGCATGGGGCCCAAATTCCAATTCCAAGGTTTTAATTTGAAATTTGATTTAATATTATCTATTTTGTATTTATACACACACATTAGTAGTGTTAAAAAAAATTTAACAAATAGTGTTGAGGTTGGCCTTAGGGAAGAAGGGACATGCTAATATCTAGTATTCACCTTTCAAGTCTCATTAAGTGGGTATTAATTGTTTGTAGAATTATAATCAAATGCTTAATTTGGAAGAATCCTTATCCTTTTTGTAAATGATTCTATCTCCAATATTTGCAATCACTCCTCATGGTTATCTACACGATTGTTAAATGTACTACTACTCAAACCTGAAATACAAGAATACAAGAACTTGTATTATAGGGTAAGCAAAAAAGTAGTCTTATTCAATTAGTGGACTATGATGGTTTGGTGTTTAGTTGCACATTATGGTCTTCATTTAACCTAGCATTGGATTTGGCACCTTCTAACTATATATAATGGATACAAGATAGCTAATGTGCCTTAGAGTCCTTTCAAATGTGAGCATAAGATGGTAAGGGTTTTGTGTAGGAGGGAAAGCTCCTCCCACTTAGCAATATTTTTTACTTGAAGACATGATATTTTCAATCCATTATAGTTAATTAGGGAGCTTATGGTCAAAAAATATATGTGAGATGTTGAATCATGATTAAATACTCCCTCCTTCAATATTGAGATTGATCGTGTAAAAATTGAAACTAAAAATAAGAAATACAAAGACTTGAAAATATAAAAAATCAAAGTAAATCTAAATCCTAATTTTACAACTCTACTACTAACCTCAAAAAGATGACATGTTGATTTCACCTTGCTTGGATGTGGATGCGACTCAACAACATAACATCGATTTGATTGATGATGATTGATTTTGAATGATGGTAGATTTTGACATAGTATAATTTCATAAAATGTGAGATATATAATTGATGAAGGATTGATCTTATTGTAGACACTTAAAAATGTCTTGAATGATATCACACACTCAAATCTGATATACTAACATCATTTTGTCCTAAAACCTATCCTCTTTTCAATTAATTGATTAAATTAGCCTAGCTATTTAATTAATCACATCATTTTTATCTATTAATCTAATTAATCCAATTAGGTTAATTCCTACCCCTTTCATGCTAACCTTTCATACTATTAAATTAGACAAATCAAAATATCTAATTTTAATTATCAAATTACTAATTAATTCTAACTCTCCCACTTGCAAGGGAATATTCCTCCTTTGCACATTCCTCTAAAAGGGAATATTCTCATGGAATATTCCTTCCCCTTTTGCACATTAAAATTTGGTTTTAATTAACTAAATGCTAATTTTCCTCCAAAAAGGGAATATTCTTATGGAGTATTCTTTCCCTTTTCACTCATTCAAATAAAGGAATATTCTTCCTTGTAACAAACTTTCAACAAACTTCTTGAGCAAGTTTTTAAAGTGTGCTTCTTTGCATGATTGTGAGCCCTTGATTAAAAAATCAACTTGTATTCTCAACCCTTGATGGGAATCCATGATCCATGCCTCCATCTTCTTTCCATCTTGTCCATTGATTGATTCTTTCAATCTTGACCATCGGTTTCTTTTTGCTTATTCTAAAAATAGACTTTGCATCTATTGAATAGGGATCCACCTTTTCAAAGAAAACTTATGCTATTGAAAATCGCATCCATTTCCATCCATATTTTATGTTTTAAAGGAATCTTAGATTAATTTGCATGCATTATTAGCTTAGAGCATCCATTAATGGCTTCCATGGTAACTTAGTTGCATCCATTTAGTATATTTTGAAACTAGGGCTTTAATCTTTTGAAGCTTGCATACATTTAGTATAGATTTCATACACTTAAATCAATCATCTTAGCTTTTATCATGTTAACATAGCTTTCATCACGTTTCACATATATCTCTCATCGATTTCATCAAGTTTTCTTCAATAAAACTAATTGAAACAAGCTCATTATCTAAGGGATTGGGAAATGGTCGTCATTCCACATCAATGCGACACCACTCCCCCAATAGGATAAGTTTCAATTTCTTAGAATAGATGTTTATTAATATTTCATCTTTTAATATGTTAGTTTTAATGGCTTCTTAACTTTGTTTATATTGAATATCTTATTGGGATTGATGCTTAGTGGTTTAAGTATGCTTTGAATCTGTATGGATCAAGTGTAGTTAGCCTATACTATATCATTGGTCACACTTATTTATATGTTTTTGAGGAAAATCCAATTCAGAGATGAGGATAGGATTGAGGGCTTCAGTTAGTTGAACTAATTGTAGAGCCAACTCAACTAACATTTGGAAATTGCTATTTATTAAGTCTCATTTAGTTAAATAGATGATGGGAATTATTAAATAAATATTAATTAATAAGTGGTACTATGTGATAAATGGTAATTGATTAATGATGACTAATAAATAATCAACATGTTGATAATTAATGACAATAACTAGGATTTGATGATTAAGTGAATTATTTTAGGTGTCTACATTTTTCCTCTCTTTGAAGCAATGTTCAAAGTGAAATTATTTCAAAGAAAATAAAAGTAATTGAGAAGAAAAAATAGAGAAGATGAAGATTATGATGACATAATTCCCCAGTTAGTTAGGAAATGAAAATTAGAAAAGATGAGATGATTGATGCCCCCTTGAGATATAATCTATGTATAAACTACATGGGTTATATTTTGAAATAAGAGAAGAAAAATAAGAACATTAGATGAAAATAAAAAATTATGGAAGACACATAATGAAATATGGATGCAAGAAAAATGGTTATGGATGAAATGACGATGACGTTCTATGTTGAATTTAAGATTAACAACTTTTATTTGATATAGCAATGGATGTTATGCACCAGAATGTATAGGACCATGGTGATAATGTATCCAATGTGTGGACTAACTCACAAATCAACAAAAAATAGGATACCTCAACATTTACAAATAATTTGATGCTCTTGGTGGATCTATGATGAGAAAACTATCAAACATGACACACATAAATAATATACCCCGCCTTGGACTATGAGATTATCAAAGCACATCGTGATATAAAATGATCATGGTGACCCTAAGTAGGCATGATGTGGGTCATAAGATAAATCAAAGAAAATATCAAAAGATAAAAAAGATAAAATGAAAAAATACAAGCAATTTCCAATTGACACACAAGAATAGTAACTCATGGAAAGGTGTGGAAATGAATAAAATATGGATTTGTATGATGTCTAGTTTTGGGAAGAAAACATCTTGTTTAGGACAAGTGTCTGGTTCTAAGAAGAAAATATCCCATATAAGACAAGTGATGAACTAAAAGAATATTTGCACAGTAGAAAAGGATGTGACAACTACATGTTATTGAGGTTGATGTTGATTCTAAAGTTTTACATTAAAGTGCATTTTTCAAGTGTGATTTTTGATGGTTTGAAGCACATGTCTGTGTTTCTTTGTGTTATTGATGGGTTTGATGTGTTGGGGATATTTACATTCTATAAGGACCATAACAAATGTAGATAAATGAAAAATACACACAAGCAAGTATGCATAACGATTCAAAGGTAAACATGTTCTTTCCCCTATTCAACCTAAAAACCAATTGTTTTAATGATGATAATTTTGTTGATATGGGAAGGAAACATCCTAAAAACAATGTAAGAATTGGAAAATACATATCTTAATGATGATAATGTAACTAAAATGGATCAAGGTAGGTGTGGAATATGGGAAAAAATTACATGGATTGGATGGGTAGATGGAAATTTATGACAAAGGTATGGTAGATAAGACAAATTTCCCTCAAGTGTAATAATACACAAAGATATTT
>VDFB02297017.1:0-38296 GCA_007258455.2 Sequoia sempervirens | reverse complement strand
GTCATAAGATAAATCAAAGAAAATCTCAAAAGATAAAAAAGATAAAATGAAAAAATACAAGCAATTTCCAATTGACACACAAGAATAGTAACTCATGGCAAGGTGTGGAAATGAATAAAATATGGATTTGTATGATGTCTAGTTTTGGGAAGAAAACATCTTGTTTAGGACAAGTGTCTGGTTCTGAGAAGAAAACATCCCATATAAGACAAGTGATGAACTAAAAGAATATTTGCACAATAGAAAAGGATGCGACAACTACATGTTATTGAGGTTGATGTTGATTCTAAAGTTTTACATTAAAGTGCATTTTTCAAGTTTGATTTTTGATGGTTTGAAGCACATGTCTATGTTTCTTTGTGTTATTGATGGGTTTGATATGTTGGGGATGTTTACATTCTATAAGGACCATAACAAATGTAGATAAATGAAAAATACACACAAGCAAGTATGCATAACGATTCAAAGGTAAACATGTTCTTTCCCCTATTCAACCTAAAAACCAATTGTTTTAATGATGATAATTTTGTTGATATGGGAAGGAAACATCCTAAAAACAATGTAAGAATTGGAAAATACATATCTTAATGATGATAATGTAACTAAAATGGATCAAGGTAGGTGTGGAATATGGGAAAAAATTACATGGATTGGATGGGTAGATGGAAATTTCATGACAAAGGTATGGTAGATAAGACAAATTTCCCTCAAGTGTAATAATACACAAAGATATTTGATCTTACACGTGATGCTTGTTTTCTAGGTTTTCATCACGGTGTTTATCCAAAGTGTCATAAAAATGATTTTCACTATTGGATGAATTATTTATTTTTTACTTTTTTCTTTTTCAGAATGTTGATTGTCAAACATGGCATTCATTTTCTAGGTTTTCATCATGGTGACTACCTGAAGGCACCATAGAGATGGTTTTCACCAAAGGGAAATTTTTCTCTTTACTATTTTTTTTTTTATTAATTTTTTTTTTGTATTTTCTAGATGGCATTGGTCTTCATATGATCACTAACAATTATGGTCTTTTGATGGTGTCGAAGTAGATGTTGGTTTCATGATATGGCAATAGTGACTTGTATGAAGGAGTTGTCTTTGTTAGGATCATGGTGCTTTTATATAACCCATGAATGTCATTGTGATCCTTGTTGATACTGGGGCTAGCCTTGTTTGAATACATACACCATGATAAAGTGTCATGACAATCCTTATGATAAAATGTTTTTACTAGGATGTGGCAAATTTGTCAGTTAGGATTTTTGGACTTTGAGTGAGATGTTGGATTATGATGAGTGATGGTAGATGTGGATGGATTATTTTTTATTTTAGATAAATTTTTTATTTGCAAAACTTGGATTGGTAGATGAATGAGTCTGGATTTTGGATTGTGATTGTGTTTGAAACAAAAAAAATTATATGCTTTTGTGTGGTGTGATTGATGACCATTTTGAATGAGGTGGACATTTATTATATGCAAGAGGTACTTTTTCTCGTCGCTCCACACTTTGATTTACAATTGAATTGAGATAATTATCTTTGCTTGATCTATTTTTCTTTAAGATTTGTTTTGATTTCATGTGTCTACTTAGGTTTATGGATTCAATGGATTTTGAAGTTTGATTATGATCTTTTTCTTTATAATACTTTTGTTTTTGTTGGTTCCAATTGGTAGGTTTAAGGAATTTGGAATAATGGTTCACAATATGGATGAAAGGAGTGTTGGCAACAACCTTATGGTGAGAACTCCTCAGGACCCCTATTTTGATGTTGTTGATAAGTCAAAAATTGTGTAGATTTTTATCTAAAAATCCCTTTCATATCTATTTAATTTCTACCCTAGATTCCCTATTTTTTCCATAATTAGCTTATATATATTGAAATTATTTAATGTGTTAAAAGAATAAAATATGTTTAAGTTACTGATTTATGAAAATACTAATTCAATTGGTTGGAAATGGGTGAACATGAGTCACTATAGTTGTTCACACATAGGAGTTGTGGTGAATACTACCGTAGATCTTTTTGTTTAACAAAAAATATATTTTTGTTATAAAAACAAGAAAGATGTTTAGTATGTTGCTTCCAATATGTGTCAATGGCCAAATTTTGTATCGGTTGTTATATTTTAGTTGTTGGTTGTGGGCCAAAACAAACAGCCTAATATTTTATAGACTAAACCATTATAAACTACAAGCATAAACATATTATAGTATAAGCAATGTGTATTATGAAAGATGTAAGTTAAGTCTATGGTAAATGCACAAACTTTTCTTCTAATCAGACAAGAATAAAAGAGCATTTTCTCTTTGTCATTTGGAAGAATAAGGAGACAAGGCCCACTTCTTGGAATGCCTGGTGATCTTTATAGCTTTAGCATTATGTTTTGTTTATGTTTCTAATTGAATTTATAAAAGTTGTTTAAGTATTGTTTGTGAGCATTGTTTACATATGTTATTTATTATTTAATTACAAACCATGAGATTGTGATGTTAAATGGAACCAATTAATTTTTATTCTTGCTTTGAAATTGTATTGTGACTTTATGTTCTAAATTTATTGGTTGTTACAAAAAAAATTTGATAATATAAGCAGGGAAGGGCCCTGATCCCGTGGAACAATAGCAGATCAAAACAAGATACCAAGGTGGGAAACAACACCACCATCCAAACCAAAAAATAGCATGATAATGGCTCATAGGCCCATATTTAAAACCATCACTATAGTCCAGCCCATGATTATCAAAAAAAAAAAGTTACTAGTAGCAAAATTTAAGCTACGAAGACCATTAATTAAGTCCACAGTATACCAGGTGGTATTCCACCAGATCTTAAAGATTAAATATGAACAGTCCCAGATATTGATATAAAACAAAAACCCATCAAAAGCAATAAAAACAACAACCCAAGCCATTAGTTGGCCTTCCTTAACAGGTCCCCATACTCCCCTAAGAGAGCCACACATACACGCCAATCAGGTCCCTTTGTTTCATCCAGCAATTTGAGGGAGTCAGCTTTTCCTTGCTTCTTCATTTTTTTGCTAATCTTTGCTTCTCTTGAGGCCACTCCCAGCATCGCGTGCCTTATCAGCCTGTTGGAGAATCTCATCAAGGTCACTAGAGCCTTTTCCATATCCTCAAATTAGACCTACAAAAAGGTTAGTCTACTTTTAAGAAAATCAATACTCAATTCTTTAGAATTATTCTCTCGACCAGAGAGCCCTACATCCTGTTCATTCCCAATTCCATTCTTTTCTCCAGACGGCTCCACTTGCTCCTCATCTTTTTCTTCCTCCTCCAATTCATCTTCCCCCATATCGTAGGTAGTTTCCTCAAAGTCAAAATCCTCAGAATCATCATCTTCTTGAGCCTCAAATTCCTCACAACCCAGGATATCCTCCACATCAACAAACATTTTTCTTTCCCTTTTTTCCCTTTTGAGGTTGCCTTCGCCAACAGGGTAGACCTCCTTTCACCACTCCCGCCACTCCCTTGACCATGTAATTTCTCCTTGACAACCTCATTTTGATTCACATCCTCAGAAATATGAATAACTGCACAGGGATTAACCTCTTTTCTAGGCTTCTTGGCTTTAGGGAGTTCAAGCAACAAGGGAGAGTGTTTTCTCTTTTCAGGGGTAGCTCTGGTAAGCAACAAGTCCACATTTTTTGAGTCCTCACATTTTTGGGACCGAGGGGTAGAAGGGTTCAACACATTAGCCAATGGAGAGGAACTCTTAGCAAAAATAAGCAAACGTCTCACAACAACAAGGGGTTGATGGGAGAATGATCAACAACTAGAGGATCATCAACTTCAAGGTTTTCCACCCTCTAAAACTGAACATTTTCCTCATCATAAAGGTCAGTGTTCTCCTCTCTAGCATTAAGAGGATTACCATAGGGATTTTGGGAAAGGGAAAATTTGTACAGAGTAAGCATTAATCCTTGGTGAAGCGAAAAGTTAGCACCTTTCTCAATATTCAACTACATAGAGGACAGAAGGTAAAACAACAGGTTTACACGTTCCCCATGTCTAATGTGGTTTAAAATAGGAAAATGATAAACATGAACAAATATATAGTGACCTTCTGGAGTGAAATATTGAATAACAAACAGACTCACAAGGGAAAAAGGAGGAAGTTTGAGTCTGGCATACCCATTTTGAAACCGCTTGAGATTTTCTCCATGATGCAAAAAATTATCCACAAAATGTTGGTAATCAACTCCACTCTTTTTGGCAACCTTCAAACCAAAATTTTGCAGCCCCGTGGCCTCTACTATGAAATGAGAAGTCACCTCAAATTTCACAACACCAATAGAAACACAACCTCTCCTCCAAGAGTTTGTAAACTTCGTCGTTAAATTTTCATTATAGCCTTTGAGGGATTGGAAGAAGGAAGCCATTCCCGTGTTTTCGAACATTCTCCAAAGGTCAACATTCAACTTCAATGCCTGGTAATTAGGCAGTTCAATTCTTTTTCTCAAGCCTCCCATCTTGCTTGTCTGTAAATTCTTTTGCAGAGACTGGCTAGACTTCATACTCTCCCCAAAACTTGCTTTCTTCCCAGACCAAAACCAACATTCAAAACCCAAGCCAAAAACTAACTCACAAAAGAGCTTCAATTTAGGGTGTTTCTTCTTAGGGACGACATCCTCACATTTCCTAGAGCCCAAAAGGCATTATGATTTTTGCAAGCAATAACAACTGTAATTAAAATCTTGCCATTTCCCTCTATAGAAATACATTAATAACTAACAGAGGGAAAATCGGCACACATTGAAAAGACAACATTTAAGAAAACTATAATCGGCATGTGATTTCTAATCATATTCTTTAACAAGGAATTAATGAAAAAATCTCCCTTAAGGATCCTCCTATGTATGCACGTACCACTTAATCCATCATTACTTAGAAAGCTTGACAACGCCACAATGTACTCTTCCATCCCGCCAGCAACCAACTTCTCAGATATTCGTTTGGTATGCATTTTCAAATTTTTCATTGAATATGATATCTCTTAGAGACTGTGGCATGTTCCCATTGGTCCACCTAGTCCAACCCCTACACTCCGATGCCACATTGGCCGCGCAATCAACCGCACAATTCCCTTCCCTGCACACATGTAGAACCCGACAAATAGTAAAATAATTTTTAATAACTTTACATTTGTCAATAATTTTTTTATTTCCCATGGGGGAGTAGCAACATCATTTAAAATGTCCACAATTAGTTTTGATTCCCCTTCAATGATAACATTTTCGAACCCCAACTCCTTTAAGAATTTGAAAGCTCCAAAAGTAGCCATAGCTTCAGCTTTGTTGTTTGAACAAATCCCTTGGTTCACACCAAATGCCATTATCCAGTCACCATTTTGGTTTCTCACTATGCCACCAGCTCCAACCTAACCTGTATTTCCTTTAGAACAGCCGTCAAAATTGCATTTCACCCAATATTTTAGAGGAGAACACCAGATAGTACCCAACCTTTTAAGCATCTTAGATCAGTTCAAATTGATCAGGTCTCTACTTATACCCCAATTTTGTTTTATTCTCATCTCCTTATAGTTCGGCCAGGAGTTGGAGAAGTTGAGTTTGCTTGCCTCGATATTTTGCTTAATTTAAATTCCTAACTATCTGAAACACCTCCTCACTACTTCTCTCCACCTCTCTAAAAATTATGTTCTTTCTCTCCTTCCAGATCTCCCAAGTAACAAAGGGGGGAAATTGATTCCACATATCCATTATGACATTGTGAGAGAAAGGACAGTTAGACTGACCTTCAATAAAAAGCTTCATTGAGTTAGGAAAACCCTAATCCAAAGACAACTACAACACCTTGGACCACACTTCCCTCGCATAGTTGCAATGGAAGAACAGATGGGTTATCGATTCTTCCTCATGCTTACATAGAGAACACCAATTAACCAGATGGAAACCTCTCTTTACTAGGTTATCAATGGTAAGGATATTGCCATGGGCCACCAACCACCAGAAATAGTTTATTTTAGGAATTAGATTCTTAAACCACACCACTTTCCAGAAGGAACTAGGAACAACATACTGGGTCCTCACCAAATCTTCATAGGTCTTTCTAATTGAGAAAAAACCAGAGGAGCTACTTTTCCAAATCCATTCATCCTCCCTTCCCCTATCAAACCATTTTGCCTCCTTGATCAAATTATGCAATTTGATGAGGAGAGGAGCCCAGTTCACTTGTCTTTGACCCCTTGAATTATTTCTCCTTAACAAGGCATCAAAATCCTTCCATTTTGGTTCCTCCCCTTCCCAAATTATGTAATCACTCACCTTTGTGCCACAAATTCTATGGAGGTTGCACTTTAGGGGATTCAAATCCTCATTAGTAGATAGGGTGGAATTCTCTATCTAAGGGTCCTTCCAAAAGTTTGTGTTAAATCCATTCCCTATTCTCTTCCTTTCCCCCAACTTTAGCACATTCCTTAATTTGATTAGGTGGTTCCATAGGGTAGAGCCAGAAGGGAGATCCATTTGAGACAGAAAGCAGCCAGAGTTCTTGTTTCTCAAGTACTTGGATTGGAAGATCTTGACCCAGTCTTTTGAGCCTTCCAAAAGATTCCAGCCAATTTTTACAGTTAAGGCTTTATTTAGCATATGAATTCCTCTCATCCCTAACCCCCACACCTTTTAGGCCTGCAAAATTTATCCTAGCTAACAAGAGAAAGTCTTTTTTTTTCCTCTGTTCCTAACCACAGGAATTTCCTCTGAATTTATTCTATTTTCTCCCTTATATGAGCAGGAATTTTAAACAAGGAAAGGTAATACATAGGAATATTCTGAAGAGAGGCTTTTAGGAGTTGGGTCTTACCTGCTAAACTTAGCAACTTCCCCTTCCATCTAGCCAATTTATGCTAAATCCTTTCTAATAACTTGTTCTAGTAATTATTTTCTAATCTCTTGGAAAACAATGGAATCCCCAAGTATGTATCAAGAAACTCAACTTCTTGACACCCCATAATTCTTTTCACTCTGTCCCTTATCTGTTGATCAATGTTGAAAAAGTAAACTTTTATTTTCTCATAATTAATGCACTAACCAGAAAATGTAGCATAATCATTAAGAATCTATTTCCAAACACCTGCTTCCCCCACCGAAGCATCCCCAAACAACAAGGTATCATCAACAAATTGTTGATGGGACTCATGCCTGAGAGAAGAAGCAATCTTAACACCTTTAAGAGCTTTCACATCCACCAACCTTTGAATATTTCTTCCCAGGGCTTTAGCAACAATAATAAATAAGTAGGGAGAAAGGGGGTCCCCCTACCTAAGACCACGCCCACAAGAGAAGAAGCCCTAGGGAACACCATTTACTAAAACATAGTACATAGGAGAAGTAACACAAGCTGAAATCATCTTTAAGAACCTGCCATCTATCCCAAACTTCTTAAGAACATAAAGGAAAGGCCAGGAGACCCTATCATAGGCTTTTGAGATGTCAATTTTAAAGGCAATTCCAGGATTTTTTTAATGCTCCATGGAGTGGATTATCTCATGAGTTGAAATAACAACATCAAGAATGTTTCTACCTTCAACAAAACCTTTTTTATTAAGAGCTATCATTTTTCCCAACACCAGTTTAAGTCTAAACACCAAAATTTTAGAGAAAATTTAATAAACAGTATTACAAAGGCTAATAGGCCTAAAATATTTCATTGCAGATTTAGGCATAAGAGCTATAAAAGTAGCATTTAGATTGCTTAACAACCTTCCCAACCTAAAAAAGTCTCTTGCAGCATTAAAGAGATCATCTTTAACAATTTCCTAGTAAGTTTGAAAAAAAATTGGGGGGAAGCCATCAGGACCAAGGGCTTTAAGGGCTCCAAAATAAAAAATAGACTTTTTGACTTCTTCCATAGAAACAATATTAGTCATCATCTTAAGATCTAACTCAAAGACAACATTGGGATCTCAACTCTCTTTCCTTCGCACAAGTCTCTTCATCCATCAAACCAGACTCCATTATATCCTATATTTCTTTTAAACTTTTTCTCAAAGCATTTTTTAACTCAAAAATGTTACCAAAGGTTAACTTATTCCACCCCTTCACCCTTTGCTTAACACAGTGAAGTTTTTCAACCAAATAGAACATAAGAGTTCCAAGGATGGGTTCCTCCCACCATGATTGAACTAAGGTAGCAAAATCCAGATGAGTGCACCACACGGCTTCAAATCTGAAAGGGAAGGGGCCCTTATTATGATCCATATGTTTTTTCAGAACCAAAGCATTATGATCCAAGCTAGACCTAGGAAGAGCAGAGAGAAAAGGAGTTGGGAAATATCCCAATTAGCAGATATCAAAAATCTATCCAATTTAACTTGAATTAAATGGTTTAAGTTGTTCCCATAGTAAAACTCTATCTCTACTAGAATTGGGGGCATAGATATTTACAAGATTCCAAGACTCTTGGGAGCCTGGATCTTCCAAAGTAATCTCAAGGTGATTCTTACTGTAGACACCTAAATTTGGACACTTAATTTATCCAAATTTATCCCTTTTCATCTAAACATCCCCTTATCCATATTAATTAAAGTAATATCACTATTATTTAATTAATACCTCTAAAGTTCTTCTAATCCCTAAGGTATCTAGTTAAATAATTAAATACCTTCCCCCTTTCATCAAATGAATTAAATAAATATGACATTTATTTAATTCCTCGTATGTCACATCCTCCATTTTTATCTAATCCTAATCCATCTTCTAATCTCATCATTAGAGATGTGCACATGCCTAATTCTTGATTAGGATGTGTCACATCCTCCAACTATTGCAAATTGGCCTCTAATATCTCTTAGCCACCTAACCCTCCTCTAATCCTTCATTAACTAGCCTAATCAACCTCTCAAGGAATTTTTAATTCCTTTTATCCTTCAAGGAATATTAAATTCCTTTTTCTCTTCCCCATGTGATCTTTGACTTGTCACATCAAGCCACATGTGAACTCTTCCCCTTTTCCCATGCATCTTCTAGAATCTTTGACTTGTCACATCAAGTCACATGTGACAAGTGCTTACCTTTTTAGGCACCTTGTCTTATCCAAGGTACTTTCTACCTCTCCCTTTGGAACCTTGTCTTATCCACAAGATTCCCCAATCATGTGAATTTTAAATTCACTTTTTATTCCTCCAAGGAATCTTCTCATCTCCCGATGTACTTTCAAGGTACATGTCCTTCCTCCACATCATGTACTCTCCTTCCACCTCACCTACACATCACCATTTTCAAGCCACTTCACATTCTACATGTCAAGATGTGAGGGCTTGTGAATCCTCAACTCACCATAGCCCTACATCTTAGCCTTGTTGGTTTAATCTCAACCGTCCATTTCTCTAGAGAATCCAAAATTCTCTATAAATACCCCCTCTTTTCTCTCATTTAGGGGGACCTTTGCATGCTATAGCCAAACTCTTTCATTTTTATCATTTGAAGCCACACTTAGCCATATTCTCACATCTTAGCATTTGCATCCATTATCATACAACTCCAACTATCTTGCATCCCCACCTACTTGCCATCCAAGGAGCATACAACGTCATGAATCAAAGGGCCAACCAAAAGAGCAGCTCGACAAGGTGAAATGTTCTATTTTTCTTTGTTAAGCTAATCATTTTCCCAATCTTGAGGTGTTAGGTGTTTAGGTGGTTTCTTGCATGTTTTGTGTTGATGCTCGTTTCTGGGACCACGTTTTCTCCTTATCACACTTATTATCAAAATGAAAAGAACCTTTCAATTTAGAGGGGTTCCAGAGGGTAGCAATACCTCCAGACACTCCTTTAGCTTCACAAACACAAAAACCAGCTCCAAGCCAAATACTAGCAATAGCTTATTCAAAAGTTTCTTTCTTCATCTTCATTTCTTGTAAAAGGAGGACATCAACTTTGTTATCCATGATGCAGGTCTTAACCAAAAACTATTTATAGGGACTATTAAAGCCCCTAATATTCCAAGAAACACACTTCTTAAAAAACATAAGCATCCTCACCCCCCCAACACAGCCTGCAACCCAAACTACTTTTTCTTGGACTTCGATCCTGTGATCAAATCCAAGGTTTTTTGTTTACCTGCAGCCACATCCCTTACTATATATTTCAATATTTCTTCCTTTTGAGAGGTTCTTCCCACCTTATTTCCCCCTCCAACATCTGATTTATTTTTCTTCTTTCTTTTTGAGGTGGTTTGTGACCATCCCTCATCATGCTCCTTATCACTTGAACCTTGAGGGAAGCCAAGAAGGGCCAGCGACTCATTCATATTTTGAGCACCAAATTGGGAGATAGAATTCAGCTCCTCCAAGGACGGAGATATCTCTTAAATAACATACTCACCCTCTTCCAGGACTTCCACAGTACCATTTATTAACTTGTTAGCCTTGAGACCCTAGACATTCAAGGGGTCCTTAGCTTGGATCTTAACCTCCTGATCTTCAACAATAGGACTATCCAACACCTCAGAATCCTTATTCTTCAAAAGGGGAATGGCCTCAAAATCATTATCCTTCAAAAGGCGAATGGACACCTTATGGGGGACACAAGAGAAGGTTGCACTCTAGATTCCATGGCTTTAGGTGAAGAGTCTTCTTTAGAACTCTTACCTTTAGCTTTTGAGATTTCACCCAAAGCCACATAAGACTCAATAAGATGACCAAACCTCTTGCAATGCTGACAGAAGAGGTGGGCATTTTCATACTCCAGGGGTTAGGTCTAGTTGCCAAACATTTACTTAAGCAAAACACAAGAAGGAAGAACTGTGTTAACTGCCACATTGACACGGATATGAGCATATACAAGTCTCGATCTCTCCTAGGTGATTTTATCAATGGCCAAAAGACTCCTAAAAGAGTTAGCAATACCCTAAAAAATTCCTTTCTCCCAGAACTCTAGGGGAAGCCCCAGAAGTCGAACCCAAGTAGGTGCATATGCCCCCAAGTTAGCTGATGAGTCAAAGCCAGCTTTCCATTTACAAAGAGAAATTTTTTAAAGCCCGAGTCAAAGGCCCATGGACCTCCAGATAAAACTTTTAGCATATCCTCATAAACCACAAAAGAGAACAAAAAAATACCTCTAGGCATGGCATTAATGGTGACACTACCTTTGAGGTTCCAGGTGGAAGCAGCCCACTGACGGACTAGCTCAATATTTGACCTGAATGCTAAGAAATTTCCAACCAAATCCATTTTGAGGCTATCCATCACCTTCAACATAAGGGCCTCAGGAACATCAACTTCCCATCCAGTAACCGAGCAAGAAGAAGAATCCGCAAGTTTTTTATTCTGGGTTGGCGAGTCAAACCCCACCAACTTGTCCACGTAGGAAGCTCTACGTAGGAAGCAAGAGCTTCCTCCAAAAGAAATGAATTAAGACCAAGCATCGGAGAGAAGGGCGACTTCTAAGAGATTCTGCTAGTCTTTTCCCCAAGGGAAAGGATAGAAGTATGAGGAGAAAACATCTTTTTCAGAAGCAGACAAGTTGGCTACTGCCACCACAGGTACAACAACATAAGTGGGGACAACATCCTTGGAATGGGGATCCTTCTCGCCCCCCCCCCCCCCGAAACACCCATGAAAATAGACAGCAAAAAATGGTACCAAAAATTCAAAAAACAACCAACGCGGGAAGAGTAGAGCATTGTTGTTCTTATAGCAAATTATTCTTGTTCCTATTGAAAAATTAAAACATAGATATTAATTTAGGTTTCTACTTAGGTGGTTGACTAAATTTAAAAGTGAATTTTATTCTTGCTCAACCTTCTAACCTCATCCCTTAAGCATATAGTTGTTACACCTTTCATAAGACTATGCCCTATATTGACTCAGGAACACACTGAATTTGTGAACTAAAGTTATAACCATAATCTTAAAGTTAATCTTCTCAGCTTTACCCTAAAATTTTGGTGTCATTTTCAAGGAAAGACATGTTAAAGGCCTGAAAGCTTAGTAAGTCAAATTATTACTAGTACATCAAGGAGAAATTCCATGTAATTGTCGACCTTTCCTAGGTAATTACCCTTGGTTTGCATTGTATTGATTCATATAGGTGCATGAGTTGTGTTAGAGATGAAAAAGATAGATTTTTCAAACAAACTATAGGACATAACTCAAACTAGAAAACCCAAAACAAAGTGAATAGGCCATCAATGAAGGAGCTAGTTGAACCCAATCTTGAGAAGTGTGTGATTGAAACCACTGTTGTTGAGTACAATCTTGAATCGTCATCAAGTGCATAATCAAATTACTTGAGAATTCACAATATTATTTTAGGATCACTTGGCTCCCTCTAAAATTTCATCCTCCCCTTCTCCTGTATCTAATTTCACATTATATTGGAAGGAGGAAAGAATAGGGGGCAATAGAGCAAGCCAGATGGGAAATAATATCTACATAAAAAGGGTTCTACCTAAAGCAAGGGAAAGGAGTCACTAAAACTATGGACTATAGAGAAATTGTATTACAATATAATTAGAGGCCCTAAACTACTTGGGAACAAGCTAAAAGCTAAGTTGGGGGAAATGACGAGTCCTGGAATTGTCATGTTTTCCTTGTTTGAGTTTCATACTTTCATAATATTTTTGATAAGTTTTAAAGACATTACCCAGACCTTTCCACTTATTTTAAGTATTTAAAGCATTTAGGATGATATATTATATTGATTATAAATGATTGTGTGAATCTATGAATGTCTGTAGAATTTAAAAGCGTTTTATGTTAATTATGGTTACTAATGATAAACATATATCTTTGAGATAAACTAACCTCTACAAGAAAGGATTTTTCAACCCACAACAAAGGGACTATCAACCTGTAGCAAAAGGATGCTTGTTTGTTGTAGCCAAAGAGGATGATCACCTACAACACATGTAGTTTTTTGTAGCCGATGAAGGCAATGGTCAAAGATTGTGAACAAGATACATTTATGAATCACTCTATATTTTTTATGTTGTTCTATCATCAGGTCATGGAGGAAAGAAGATATTTATAATAATAGTGGTTATAGATTGCAATAATTCTTGCCCTCTTAAGCATGTCTTAAATCATAACCATCTTCTTGAAAGATGTAGAGTCTTGATATGATTCTAACACTCTTATCTCCACTAGATTTTTATTACTGTTTAAAATAAGACCTATTCCTCTCCCTATGTTTTTGGGAGAGTCGACAACTGCTTACAATTTGTTTTCATTCCAAAAATAATTGAACTCTCAAAGATCTTGTATATATATCTAATCTTGTGAGAGATCAAGCTAGCTATATTTTTTGTGTTAAGTAGATTGAATAAACTAACTCAACACAATGTAGGGGATAGCAACAACCCCCATGAATTAAGAATCAAAGAATGATAAAACTAGTAAAATGACACAGCATCAAGAGCAGAGATGAGTGATCATCCCTTCGAGTTTCATTTTCCATTTATACTTGTGAGAATTGACTTTGAGGGGCTCTTTTTATTGATCCAATACTCTGTACTTAGTTATCTTTTCAATTTACAATAAAGATAGATACAATATTTTAATTGAATCTCTGAGTTAATATTTAAAAAATGATATTATGGGATTACAACAACTCAAACAAGGGCCACTTGAGGTAATGCAATACTCCTTGTAGTTTAGATTATTAATTATAGTAGAATGAATTGCTAATTTTTATTTCCTGGTTTATAGTTAAATTGAGTTGTTGAATACTAATTAATTGTTATTACCATAAGCTCTAACATAGTTGAGTCATTAAGTTATTATCTTCACAAGAGTAGTTACCTATAGTAATTATTATAGTTACCTGCACAATAATTTCTATTCATTTGAATTTGCTTCCAGATAGAGTTATTTTAGTCGAGATTCTTTCAATTATATTTGCTTTTGTCACTCTTCTATACATAATTGAATAGGAAGATTTAGAATTCTCAACTACACATGCAATGCCAAAATCATCTAAAGATTACAATTCCTTGGTTGATAAATTAAATAACGCACCTCCAAGACAATGAATTACTTAATAAGGGATTCATTGGTTCGTTAAGTTGTATGCATTTTCTACATCAATTGATTGAGTATAGATGGAGATATACAATATGTCTGCAAGATTTGAATCTAGAGTATCTATGTATGGAAGAAGATGAATCTCTTGTTGCATTAAACCAATAGCTTGACCAAAAATGTGGCAATGCCAAGATGATCAAGAACAATAGAAGATGGAGATTGGGTCTCAGTCTGAATATTGGGAACACGATGACAAGTCTTTATACCATCGTAACATGAAAGACCTATGATATAATCAAGCTCCTCTAAAGTATCATCATCAAAGGGTATACAATCTGCACCTACGAGAAGAATGAGATAATTTGCAATAGGATCCTCTAGGAATGGAGCTTGATATGAGGATCTCCATGGATCTCCCAAAGATGAGTCCAAAGTATGTGGGGACAATCAATGTCCAATGCATCACACAAAGTATCAAGATCAACACTAGAATGAATCACTCCTACAACAAGATCACTAATAATACCCATGTTGATGTACTCCTTGGTGTGTCCAGTATAGGTATAAGTCCATAAAGATAAGACAAAAGATCAATCCACTTAAGATGTGTCAGGATGTTGTTTCACCAAGACTCATAATTATCCTTTTCCGAGATGACCATAAAATGGTGAACAAAATAACCCATGATACTTTATCAAATGAAAAAATCAGAGACTGATAACCTTAATACATGTAACACAAATCAAATGAAGTCATCTCACACAAAAAAATATTTTCTAGGTGTCAAGATGTCCAAGTAATTGAGTAGAATGTGAAATCACAAAAAAAATAAAAATCTTGGGGTATATTCTAGAAATTTTTCATGTATGGATATGAAGAGGCTTTGAAATACCTTCCCAATGCCATGAGAATCACAAAAATTGGAGATACAAGTGAAAAGTTATGAGCTCAAAAAAAGAAAATGATGATTTGAATTTGACTAAGAATAAAATATATTTGTAGAAAAAAATTGATGATGATATCTATACCACTAGAGAGTCTATAGAACTAGTTTTCTTATGATATCTCATTTCCCCAATTTTGACACCGTATGCAAAATTTATGACCAATTTACAAAAACAAATCAAAAAGATAAAAAAACTTGGCTAGTGGCCAATGGGTGGCGACTTAGTGATGTCGCTTGCAAAGGTGGTGACAATGAAAAAATGGGGGGTGTTGAGAAATGATGTTAGCTTGCCAAAAAAATGCGCAAGTCATCAAAAAATCTAGTCTCACTTGAAAATTGCCTAGTTTGTCGAAAAAGCTAGAAAATGGCCAAAAAATGACACAAGTCAAAAAATGATGCAAGAGGCCTAAAAATTTGCATAGAACAATATACAATTGTACAAAGAGGGTATGACTGTATGGATCTATGTAGTTACCTCAAAAAATGTGTAGCCAAAAAGTCACTTATTTTTTTGCTTAGATTTTTGTAAAAGAACAATCGATCTTTAGGTTTTTGGTTGCTCTGAATGTGATGACAAGGTCCATTTTGTGCTCAAGGCCATATCTCTCTAATTTTGAATAGGAGGTTGCAAATCTAAAGCTCTAATACCAAGTTGGAGATGATAATGAACCCCATAGCTCCCAGAAATCACCCGCAACCAAAACACCTATCACATTTGAAGAGAAAAAATAATGATTATGCTCATGCAACCTTGAGAAGACAATTTATCCACAAAAAACATTTGATGTTGAGATTAACATGTATTGTATTATTAATTTTAATTAAAACGTATAAATGAATGTTTATAAAAGAAAAATGCAAACCCTAGGTGAGGATTTGATTAGATTGTGACAAGTGTCCTAATCCTATGGAATGAGACAAATTGACCTATAAATAACCCAATTTAATAATAAAAATCACTCATAAGTTTAGCTTGAGTAATTAAAGTAAAATGGGCCTAATAATTAATCAAAAATTAATTAATTATTAGGTGATTACCTATTTAATCGAACACTCTCCTCCTATCCACTTCCATAAAGTTTATTTGCATCCCTTCTATCCTTCTTTAAGGACTTTTGAAGTGGATTTAGATAATATCCTCATTTTCCTTGTCCACTTTTGCAAGATCTTCCCACACCTTTTTTTTCCCCCTTGGAAATCCTTCCTACCTCTAAACATCCATAGTTTTTTGTTTCCCTCTCCTTTTTAAAAAAAAAATTCTCCCCAAGCTTTCCTTATTGATTTCCCTTGGACATCAAAACTTCCATGTTCTAATGCCCAATCCCACATCTCCCATTCTCGCATATGAATACATGCATTTATTCTAGATCACTTCCAACTCTCCCCCATGTTCCTTTTAGGTTTTGGAAGTTGCTAAAATTTAAGCAAACCTCAACTATGGACCTATGTCTACCTTTTTTATAAGTTTTATAACTTTTTAAAACATTGACAAGTTTTCCTCTCATCCATCACACTTTTAATGGTTTTGAAACTTGTCAAAGTCATGACATGCAAAGTGGCAAAGGTTTTTAAGGTCCAAAAACCTTTGAAAATGTTGATAAGGTTCATTATAAGCCTGAGGTACTGATGAGCAAATATGTCAATGAGTTCAAAAGTTTACAAACTCTCCAAAATATTGACATCAGTTTTAGGTTGGCCATAATTTCCAAAAAATCTAAAAAGGGCCAACTAAAGTTTATTGAAATAATGTGTTAGTGAGTTCACAAGTTTAAAATTTTATCAAAATGTTGATAAGCAAGGTGTTGGAGGTTTTTAGGGTTTTCTAATTGCCAAAAATGTTGACAAGGTTTACTCCCAATCAAAGTCCAAATAGGTTAAAAATGTCAATCAATTTGTAAACTCGTTGCAGTACTAACAAGATAAATATGTTGGTGAGTTTGAAAGTTCAAAAAATCATCAAAATGTTGGTAGAGTTTTAAGATGGAGTAGTAATAATGATGTGTTAGTGAGTTCACAAATTGTCAAAACATTGCCAAATCAACATTTCAAACTACTCGAAAGATTGAAATGGTTTGTCACAAATATAAAATGCTAATATTCCTACCCATTTACTCCTATCTCCCTATAAGATCCATGATGCCATGACAACATATTTAATTCTTACAACACTCAATGGTCCTTTGATCACAAAAAGGCATCCTATTTGTAGATTTTATAGGCTCAACCTTGGTAAGCACACCTAAAAATAAAGGACACCATTAATAATCATAATTAATACGATTAAAGAGAAGAGGAACCCCACATGCCTTAAGGTATTGATGGATGCCTCAAGGGCAAGATTTTCCATACGAAGGTATGAAATTGGTGATACATGCAGGCATGGGAAACCTCTTTAGTTGCAAACGAACTTGTTCCTTTCCCAAGGATGCTCAACTATGTTGAGTGATATATATTTGCAAGTTTTAAAAATTCAAGGGGTAAGTCATTTACGCTCTTCATGTGACTATAAGTGTTGAGGAGCTTCTAGGGTTTCAAACCTAAAAATATAGTCACCATTAGAGCAACATATTTTGCATATCGCAAAGAGGTATTAACATTGTAACTGGTTTATGTAATTGAATGTCTCCATGATTTCATTTGTGGATCTTTGGGAAAATTCTAGCTCAGGGTTTCTTATTGCACACTTGCTAGTATGAATGTAGTGAAGACTTGATGAATATGAGAACATTTAAATTTGTTACAAGCTTTGTAATGGTCTCTTCTTTATTGCATATGGATTTTTGTAGTTTGGGATGGATAACTAAAAAATGCCTAGTTATTTAATATCATTATTTATGGTGTATGTATCTACATAATTTATATTATTTTTGTGATTTTAATATGTTGTTTCTCATGGTACACTATGAATCTGTAACCCAATGGAATAAGCATTGATCCTGGAAGCAATGATCCACCATATGCTCAAACTAAAAACACCCTACACTAGTAGATTAGGAATAGGAAATTAGTTTGTATGCATCTTATAATTCAGTGCTACAACTAGGGAAGCATCTTTAGTTATCCATAAATGTTCATACCTTTAGGAGTCATGATATGCATATCCACATCTTGTAGTTGTGCAATGATGTGCTTATCATGTTAATAAAAGGTCTTTTATATACTAAGTTGGTCTTTGGTCTAGTGACAACCTTTGGGACCAATAATACACTAGATACTATTGCAACATTTTTAGTTTGTTCATCTTAAGTTGTGAGTAATCCTACTAAGGATACCTCTAGGAAGCCACTTTCGTCTAGTTGAGCCCAAAGTTGAAGAAGGTCTTAGCCACCTTAGTAAATTGGTCCACAATTGTCTTGCTTGATCATAAGTTATAGGTTTGTTGCTTTGGGTTCGACACCTCTAATGCTTAGAGAATGACTTGGATTTAGGGATTTGGGAACCAACAACTCTATGCATCAATAATTTGAAGATGCCTCTACTTTCATCCCCATCAATGGTAGGTTATCCTCCTCTTTTCAAAATTTCAAGTCTATTCAACAATGTTGTATGCTTGCCCTTACTCTTTATGCATTGGTTGTAGAAGGATTTGACTACTTGTTTGCTAATGTTATTTCTCATAAGCATGTTAAAGGTATTTCCCTTCCCAATGTTGATCAATATCACACTAATGGCTATTTTTCTATTGATTATTTATTTTTATTTTAGAAGAAGAGGATAATGTAAAGCATTCTTTGTAATGTCTTGACTTTCAATTTAGTTTCACGGTCTTGCATTAGTGGAAAAAACCTAATGCGACCATAAATGTTTCTTGTTCAAGCCTCATTGGCTCAATTCCTTTGGGTAGAAATGGATCGATCATGGTGAAATATTTAGGTTTCTTGGAATCCCTTTTGCTTTCTAGTCTTCTTTTTCTTCTCTTTGGAAATATATCATTAAGCATTTTGAGAGGAAATTGCATTTTTTATATTGCTAATCATTTATAAATATTTTTGCTCATACAAGCATCGACATGAGACCAATGCAAGCTCTTGTGAGCACAACAATGAGACTAACACTATCTCCTTTTGAGAAACCACACTAAAAACCACCTACATAAGACTAAGAGTCACAATTTAGAAATCCACTTATTTAGAAACTACCTCCATGTACTAGAAGCCAACTATGGGAGACCAAGAGTCACAACTTATAATTCCATATTAGATGTCCCTTTGGGATTTGAACTTGGGTCTCCAAAATGAGAATTCAATGCTTAAACCAATTAAGATCAAACCATTGGATTGTAAATTGCATTATTAGAAATCCAAACTTCAAATTGAAAGGAAATTATACGCTTGTTTAAAGATGCTTGCAACCACTCATGTCTACTACTCTTCTTGCTAGGCTCCTTTTAGGGTTTCCTACTATAAATTTGAAAAGTTATTAAGGGATTCCCTACAGTCTCATTTTGAGTAGGGAAAGGGCTTCCACATAATCACTTAGGAATTCTATTGTCTTCCTCGTGACTCTCGAGGGATTGGTGTTATTGATACCCATCATCAAGTGTTGGCTTTGTGTGCTAAATGGATTATCAAAGCACTCAAGGGAATGAGGCATATAAAATCTTGTTGTAGCACTATATTTATTTTTGGGTTCCTTGTGGTAGATAGGCTTGGAGAGGGCTAGGTTTTGAATCCATTTTCATTATGGAGAAGTTTGTGCAATTTCATGACACTTTTGTTGGTAAAAGCACATGGAAATCTTAGAAGATATTAAACCTTGGTTAATATGGAATGGGAATGAATTTAAAAATGGGGTTTTTATTAACTAACACTATCTTTGGTAATCTCCTATGATCACTTTCTAGGATCAAACTTTAGCCAAAGTCCCATGGATTCATGCTCTTAATTTTTCATAAAGGGATTTAATCTAATTCAGATCTCTTTGCCAAATCCATAAGAAATCACCTCTCTTGGCCTAAAGCCAAGGTAAAATACAAACTTTCCTATTGGGATTTTGAGTCTTTTTACATCATTGTTGGTCTAGTTCCTCCTGAAATGCTTCACAAGATTGTGGTTAGATGCACTAGCCCTAGTGGAAAGATTGGAAATGGTATCATGATACCCCTTTCCATACTTATAAACCTTGTTAAGGTTACTCACGATCGTCTCTACATTTGCCTATGGTTTAAAACTTTAATAATAGTCAGAGTCTACAATCCATGACTACTATACAAAAACAAAGATTTTAGGTAATTTGGTTATCTATTTTGGAACCCAATCTCATTTTGTTCAATGTATTCTTTAACAGAACCTCCCAATTGATTCTCATTTGATCCATATGGGTGTTAGTAATCCTTGTTGTCCTTTTTGTGGTGATCAAGAACACTCAAGAATCCTTGTTGTCCTTTTAGTCATGAGCTCTTTTCTTGGCACATGATTCTTCTAGATAACTAGCCATGAATGTAAGCAAAGTTTACTCAAATTTAGGATGAATTTAAACTTGAGATTCCATTTAATATATAGAAAGATAAAACTTACTTCTTTTTTGGGAGATTTAGTTAACTTTCATTTTTCCTTATACACCAAGTCTATGATTTGTTCTAATATTATTCTACAGATTCAATTGCAAGCTAACACAGTTACCTTAAAATTTAACTATTTGTAGTCTCTTATTGAACGTTGCACCAATGCTCCTTGTATTTTTGCATGTGTGCCACCTTCCCCTTCTCATAGGGGCCCATCTCTTCCTTGTGGATGTAGATGTAGCTATAGTCATAATGATCATACTAGGCATAATTTTTATGGTTCACATGGCTCTACTCAACACATAGGATGTGGATGGCCTTGGTAGACATGTGTGCCTTTTGTTATTTCTTAGCCACATGATAGAAGTGCCTTAGGTTGGTCAAATGGTGGTAAAGTCTCTAGTTGAGTTTCACTATCTCTTTTATGAGAAATGACAAACAACTTATGAGGAATGAAATAAAGAAGAAACCATTATAAGATGGAACTAATTTCTTAATAACCAAGACCTCTTACATGACTAAGAAAATTATTTGATTTTGAGCCGCCTCCTCCTTTCCTCACTAATTCAATAACTCTCACTACATAATAATGTAACCATAACTATTTTATTTCATTTTCTTTTTTAGAACTTTACCTTGCCTAAAGCTTGTGTAATTCTGTTCCCTCTATCTTTTCTGAATTAGTATAATATACTTATTTTCTATAAAGTAATACCTATTATTGAAAATTATTTAAAATAAAAAATAAAAAACCTCAATTGATTGTTATTAAAAAAAAATCAAACCTTAAAATCTACCTAGGTAGTTTGATTGATCATGCATCTGAAATATTGGAAAGGTCGACTTTGTTTTTGACTTTCCTGCGTGGCGCGAAAAGTAGTAAAACGTACAGCTCCAAGGGATTCCCCCAAAAGAAGAATATGTAGAGAGTAAGAGTCGTCATTCTGTTGTGTGAAGGAAATTCTTCTTAAATTTGAATATCGGAGATGGAGTGTGCAATGAGCGGGAATGCCATTAAAACCCTAAACAGAGCCATCACCTGCTTAGCTAAGATTGGCAACGAGCTCAGCATCGAATGCCTTCCTGACAAGGTATGTCTTTAGTTTAAGCTTTTTCATTTCTTTATTTGGCCAACGTTTCTGGTCTCTCTTCCACACGCTTCGTACAGATGATCTAAATATGTCTTTCTATCGTTTATTCAGTTTACATTTCTAAATTATTCTCTTTAATGATGGAAGAAACTTTCAAATTTATTTTTGGACAAAATAAAAAGAAGCATCTAGGGGAATTTTGCAAGTTTTGGTTACGCAGGTAAAGGTTGTGTTTTGGGTCATGACCATGGTAGGCATCATTAATTGCTTATTTTTTTATTGTTAAATTGCCTGTGCTGGGTAATTATTGATTCGAATGCCATAAACGAAGGATGTTTTGTCTGTTAAAATTGTCTGGCACTTTCTCTATTTAATCTCATCTATTGGGGTGCGCCACACCTTGAGTTGGATGTCATATTTTACAAAATTTATAACTTTGCATGGAACTTAGAGATTTCAATCCACTTTGCAAAAACCTTGATAAGCTAATTGCATTTGTCATTTATTTACATGTTTGGTTATTTTAGTTTATAGTATTTGAGAGTCGGACAAGTTGAACTTATGTCATGCATCTCTAGTGAGCCACAAACTCTCTTCTTCCAGTGCCTTTATATCAATGAAGTAAATATGCATCCACCCAAGATAATTTCCATATAACCCAAATAGAGAGTTTTACGCAAACAAGTATTTAGAATCCATATGCAAAAGAATAGACAACATACCATCAGAGATTACACAAGATATACTCTAGGAAAACCCTCAAGAGAGAAAAACTTAGCCTCCAAAAGCATCCATCAGTCATGCATTATTCAACAATAAAGATTACAATACATCTTCAAAGTTCTCCATAAATACCTTTGAAACATCAAGCCCTCTACAAAAACTCCATGTGAACGAGAATGTGACCACACATCCCATGCCATGCTTCAAATCTCACAAATGCTAACAAGAGATGCTCTCAACCCTTTAGCCAAAAAGCCAACTATCCAACTTTAGACAACTACCCATGTGTTTGTTTTTATAGAAACAAGCTCACACAAAACCACCAAGTGGTGTTACATAAAACCATGTGACTAATACCATGAGCTTACAAAACCATTAACCCCCACATTTCATTTTGATACTAAGTTTTCCCAATATTAAATATTTATCCCAATATGCAACCCCACATTAAATATTTAACACAATGTTACATACAACACATAAAGTGGCCTCAAGAATGCTAACCCATGTGATGCACGTATCCCTAGATTTCCTAGGTGCACCACATAATAATAAAATATTATGTGTTCCACGGCCTTTTGGGGATGGGGACGGGGGGACGGCTGGGGACGCATTTCCGGGACGTTTCCTAGGGGCCCATTTTTAGGGGACGATAGGGGACGGCGACATACAAAATACATATATATATATATATATATATATGATTTTTTCAAAATTTATTAATATATTATAGATAGAGAGAGGGAAAGAGAGAGATATATGTCAATAAATTAATAATTGCTAACAACAATAGCAATATATAAATAAATCACGAGAGTAGTAGCATAACAACATAATAAATGTCATTAAAGCATTATAAAATTTATCATAGCAATATCAAACATCAATAAAACCATGGTCTATCAATATCAATAAATCACGAGTGGTAGGAAATAGAACTAAGTGTAGCTCCCAGCTCCTCAAGGCATCCCAAACACAAACAAAATGCAGCTTGAGTGAAGAAAAAAACACAGTCAAGTAGAGCCCAGCCACAACTTTACTCTAGGCGTTAGAAACAAAAACTTGAAGAAATTTGTTTCATGCCTCTTTAAAATGCAAAAACGTCTCTGTTAAATGCCCAAACGTAGGAGCAAAATGCCAAAAAAATGTTTAGACTGAGCTAAGGCTGAGATTTTCCCGTGCTTTACTGTGTGAAGTCGTCGCCCCTGCCGTCGCTTGCTGTGAGAGCCAAATAATATCATTGAATCTTATGAAACTTTATTAAGTTTCATTTAAATTTTTGTTTTTAGACTTTACACAAATGCATTATGTTGTTGTGGGCCCACAAAACATTTAATAGCAATATAAAATGTTTTAAAAAACAAATTTTTATGTTCTTTAATTTTCTAGAGCTCCATATACATAGGGGACGATAGGGGATGTTGGGGACAGCGAGGGACATTCCCAACGTCCCCTGCCGTCCCTGGGGACGGGGGACTGTTCCCAGACGAGGAAACGTTCCTTGCTGTTTCCTGTGAAGTTTCCTGATTCGGGGACGGCCGGGGACTGTCCCCGATGTGTCCCCCTGTCCCCGGGACGAATGGGGATGGGTACAGGGGGTTTTGGGGCAGGGGACGCGTCCCCGTGTAACACAGAAAATATTACATTATAACATTTTGCAAGGGGGACAACACACCTTTTCCTAACAATCAACAACTTTCTTCTTGATATTGTAGAACTTAAATTGGGCATAATCCATGATTGCCTTGGAAGAAACATGTATGTGTACCTCCCGAACTCACTACAAAGTTGGTTGTCTCTTGGATTCTTCCAGAGCTAGTTGGTTCATTGGATTTTTATGAGGGGGAGCTACAACCTATGTTGGTAGCATTTGTTTGTCCACATTAAGTTTAGTTCTATAGAAATATTTAACAATATTTGTAGAATTGAGGCTTTGCTTGAGTATGTGGTTGGTGTCATAGTTCCTCATCATGTTATGTAACACCATGGCCTGTGCAATGTCTCATCTATGAAATAAGAAGCAGCCACAATACTTGATCATTTCCCTTCCTTGCTCAGGGGTGATATTATCTATATCAATCTTTGTAGCAAAGGAAGGTGGTCTAAAGCTTGTTCCTGTTGTATCTTGCTCTTCATTTGTAGCTTCATTAGCAACTCTCACCCCACCTTGGCCCTTTTGCTATTTGTATGCAAG
The DNA here is from genome assembly GCA_007258455.2 of Sequoia sempervirens. NCBI lineage: Eukaryota > Viridiplantae > Streptophyta > Pinopsida > Cupressales > Cupressaceae > Sequoia > Sequoia sempervirens. The sequence continues at coordinate 13,831 of VDFB02297017.1, read as the reverse complement.
CACAAAATTTTTGACTCCTTTGTTTTGATGAATTCACCATCGCTTAACAACAAATGATGTTCTACTAGCCTTTGGTCTTGGAGTGTTTGGATGTCAGGAGCTTGAATTATTTCCAATTCAGCTTGGGGCTCTTGTGGTACAATTTGCTCTTTGGCTTGTTGGCAAACCCCCTCAACTACATCTTTTGCTTTTGCAGAAAAATGTTCCCTGACTTCTTCCTCATGTTCTTGCTCCAAATCCATGGAAGCAACAATTTTCTTGGCTATTACCATTAGGTCTTCCTAACTTTCCTCTTCCTCCTATTCAGCCGGTTATTGTCTTTTATTTTTTGAAGATCTATAAATTTGTACGTATCACTCATTACTATATCCACTCTCTCAATAGGGCCTTTTATTTCGGCTCATTCTCAAGGGTGATTTGGGTTTTCCCTTTTCTTTTTTGGCCTCTATAGCTTGGACTTTGCTCCAGATTGATCTTCTTTAGACAGATTTAGGATAGTCTATACAATTTTTGGTCATGTCTTCTAGCTCTAAGGGGTCACGGTGATACTCACTCTTCCTTCTAGTAGCAATCATTTGGGCATTGATGAACTTTTCAAGATCATGTCTTTTATGATATTTGGACGATGTACAAATTTGCTGCAAAATTGGGTGGCACATTGGACAACACACTTGTGCCCAAAATTCAAATCACTTATGCTAAAAGAAAAATTTAGGAGGGTCTTCTTTCCAATTGTGCCAAAATCTTCATCAAAAAACCAAATTTGTTTGATCAATTCTAAACTTACTAACTTGATTGGGGCATGTAGTGGTAACTTGTAAGTAAGCACTTTTCACCCATATGCTTTGTTGTATGTACAGTTTGGGTGGATCCACCAGCTGGTCCAATTATGGCTAGGATCAATTGGGATACTATATTGGTGAGGCCTCGACATCTTCATTGAAGCTAATCCCAACCTTGGTCTTATCATGCCCAAAGATGAGTTTGTATAGTGGGATGACAAAATGGTCTTCAAATTTGGCTTATTCTTCTCTGTGATGTCTTTCCATATGTATTCTCCACAATTATATAGGCCTTTCAAGAACCTGCCGAAAAACAACATATTTAGCAAATCTTTGCATCCTCAATTTCTTCAACTACATTTTAATATGCATTTGTAGTAGTCCTTTTATAATTTATAAGCTCTTGGTCAATTATTTTGGACCAAAACCTCCCATAATTATACAAAATTGGGTTGTATGCATATAAAATAGCACAAAGAAACACTAGTGTGGGGTCGTCTACCATTTGATCATTATCACTTCCAATCATTTGATAGAAACATGAGAGGGTGATTTGAAATAAATTTCAAACATCCTTGCGTCGAATGGCTCCATTGCATTATTGATTGTGCTTCTCACATGATAAGGCTTATTGCCTACATAATATGCATGCCTCTATAGCTCCACACTTTAGTGCAAGTGCTTGTTGTGGTCGTATCTTGTTTTAGGCCCCTTTGATGCAAAGCTTTCAAATTGTCCTTCAGGTCAAATCTTTCTCTAGTTGCAGCCTTAGTTAAATCCAAAATGATTACTTGCATTGTTACCTCACTACTCTAAGCTTTTCATCATAGTGGTTGCTGGTCCATGTGATAATATTTTGATTTTTTGAAGCAATTTGGAACCACCACCTTGCCCAGATCATACTCTCAAATGTTGCTAAGTGGGCATGGACTTTGCTCTTGTCTCATGCATGGAAGAAAAGTTCTCGACCAATTGAACAAAGTGTTGCATCTTTCTCATTGGCCTTGACATCTTGGAATAATTTCAGAGGTTCAAATCTTTCTCCTTACCCTAGGCCTTTTTGGAGGAAATGATGGAAATTTCAGGCTCATCTTTAGATTAAGGTTTCACGAATTTACAGCAACTAGGGTTTAAGCTTCAAATTTATGGAGTTTCAGATGAAATTTGGTTGGAACTCAACAATTCTGTTCACTTTTGCCAAAGCTAATTTGAATTCAGTTTGCAATTTTCCCTAAACGTAGTTGGATGCCAAGCTTAAGATTCATTCAACATAGGCTTGATAAATTCAAATTAGGGTTAAGCATCTTGGTCCTAGAAATCACAATTTTTAATTCAAATTAAGGATCCCCAAATTTTAGATTCAATCCCTGAACAAGTCATTCCTACAACAATTCCAATCTCCTAAATCACTCTTGTGCACTAGGAAAACTCAAGCCTTACACAATTCAATTGAAAACCCTACAATTTAATTTCAGTTCAACCCTAATCCTTCAAAAAATTAACAAATGAGGCTGCAGACCATAAACTCACTATTAAACACTTTTGATCCAATTTATGTGCAATTCTTTGTGCTTTTCTTGTAAATTTGCTCAGCTCCTTGATCTCACTTGATTCGTGTTGGATTAATTTGCAAATGTTGCAAAGTGAGTTGAATCTGATAAACTTTATAATGATTGCTTCTGGAAAAGTCAATATTAGTGGTGGAGTCGTTAATTGGAGCAGTATGCAATCCATTATTTTCCGAAGTCATCTTTGATTGTGCATTTTATCTTTATTAACTCTGTTATCTCATTGGTTAGTTCAATAGTTGTTAGGCATTTGTCCTCAATTCTATGGCCATTTGCAAATAAGGGATTGGAGAATAGGCCAATTATTGAATTCACAAATAGTTGATCAAAGGCCTTGTTTCATCATATTGATGGCTCATTTGAACATCCACCAACCTTTATTTTAGTCTAAGTTTGAACACTCAATCAAATGCTTTGTATGCTTGCTTTGGGGCCCACCTACATACTTGGAGCAATCAAGTCCATCAGATATGAGATTGATCAATTACAATTGCACTTTCCTGCTTAACTTGTAGATTGCTTTTCACAATTTGCGAATAGCTGATTGATGAGGCTTTATGTTCATTCATCCGCTTTTTCAAGGACTTGATTTTCTAAGATTTCAGTGTAGTTTGAACACTCAATCAAACGTCCTTTTGTCTCTTAGTAGTGTCCAAAGTGACATGTTGGGTCATTTTGTCTAGTGGATCAAAAGGATCAACAATTGGTGATTCGTACATAAGCATGTGGGCCATCTTTTGGAATCTTGTAATGTCCTCTTTAGGGATTGCCCTAAATCTTGCCCTAGAATCACAAATATAATGTAGTTAGGGTTTTTAACTCACCAATTAAACGCCTTAAGCCAGATAAATCTCTAATAGATGGCAATTAATAGACATGACTTTTATAAAATATAAAGACATGACTATTTGTTTAGCAAACCTCCTCTATATCAATTGCTGTTTTAAACTAATCCATATACTTTTAATTGTTGTTTCTTCATACACATGATCACTGCTTTCTCATGCACTTTAATCTCTTCCTTCACACAGATATAATCGCTGCTCTTGAATATATTATTTGCTGTCCATTAATAATAATCCCCATATTTCCTAACCGCTGCCTTCAACTCATCTAAGGATCGCTGCAGCCTTTAATAACATGTAATCGCTGCATATTAGTTATGAGCGCTGGCTTTTTAATAAACTTTATCGCTGCTTGCTGACTTAATACAATTCTTATGGGATTGCAATATGATAATTATAATTATATTAAATTGTTAATATTTGTATTTATATTTTAATAATGTATTTTGTTATTTATTTTATTTGTTTATTTGTATTTCAATGTTTAATGCTTTAGTGTTGCAATTATGGGGGCATGACAGTCCGCCCCATCCAAGATTGCTTGTCCTCAAGCAATTTTTGTTTGTCACTGAATCATTTTTGCCAATACTTGGATCCCAAATTAACTTCATAGATTTATAATTCTTAGAAATTGTTCCTTCTTGTGATGTAATTGGTTTCTATTGCAATGCCATGAAATAATTTGATTATGTCTCACTTTATACTACAATGATCTCCTTGGAGGCTTGGAGAGTAGTTGTTAGGATACTTATCTCAACTTAACTACTAATAAGGTTAATACCATCCTCTAAAGTATGAGGACATTTTATTGTCTTATGTACTACTATTTCCCAATATCTCTCAACAACAAAACCAAGGTTTTGGAAATTGGCAAGATTTGTTACTTAAGACAAATTTTCTCTCATTTCATCACTGCAAGGATCCTAGGCAATGATACAAATCCTTCATTACCCTTTGTTGAAATCTAAAATCATGATGGATTGTGGGAATGTTGTGAATATCAAGATCCACTCCTTTGTGCCAAATCACTTTTGCATTTGTGTGAAGGACCTAGATGTTTGAATGATAATTTTCCCTTAGATAAAGTATGTTTCATTTTGTGTAAACATTGAAACAAAGTTTGAGGCAAGTTTGTTTCTAATTGGGAGCCTATATTGTTTTAGTCAAACATTCCCATAAGTAATTAATACTTAAGTACAAATTTATGGGATTGATCAAGTCAATCAAAAAGATTTACAATAGTTTAGCATTCCTAGTAAGCAATAGGACTTAAATTTATATTTTTTACCCTATTTTCCAATTTGTGTTCCATCTTCTGATTCAATTGGAGGTTATCACCCTTCTTTGTCATATCTCCATGTTTGGTACTAAATTTATTTTGATATCTTGGGAAAGTATCTGATTTATTAAATCATATCAATTTATCCCAAGGTTGAACGGTGAGAATGATCCTGGGATTTGTGGGTTATGGGGCCATAATGTAACTTAGCATAAGCTTATGTAACAATTTTGTTGTAACTTGATTTGTATCAAATTTATCTAAGGTACCTAATATTGAAGTCCTTTTAATCCTGAATTTGGAGTTACTTTGATCAAGGATAGGACTTGGGAGAAGAAGACCCTTGGATAGATTTATTCCTTAATAGTCACCACCCTTCGCAAATGAGTGACCGCCCTTTGTTATAAAAGAGTCATAGTCTTTCCTATTTGAAGGGTCCCAACTTTTACCTTTGAAGAGTCACAACCTTTCATATTAGGAGTCACAACCTTCCTCATATCATCACTACTCGTGAGGACCTAAATTAATTTATTTGCAACATTGCTTAAGGTTTTATTCTTAATTGAATTCTTCAATGATGTTATGGATGTCTTTTTGAAATGCTCTCCCTTTTATATCACAAGTTTTGAGGGAGTCACATCTTTCACTTCAATAGTCACAACTCTTCATTAATTCAATATTAGATAAGTTAATTTGTTAGTGCAAAAGTTTTTAACGTTTTCATAAAGTAATCACATGGAGTAATCCTATTGAAGACATATCGGCATGAAGCAAACACATAGATATATTCAGTATACAAAGTATACACGTAAGACACGAAGCATGAAGCATACACGTGAATACACATAATAAATGAAGTATACACAAGAAGCATGAATCATACACGTGAATACACATAATACATAAAATATACACAAGAAGCATAAAACATACACGTGAATACACGTAATACATGAAGCATACCCAAGAAGCATGAAGCATACACGTGAATACATGTAATACATGAAGTATACATAGGAAGCATGAAGCATACACGTGAATACACGCAATACATGAAGTATACACAAGAAGCATGAAGCATGCACGTGAATACACATAAGTCATGAAGTATATGCACGAATACAAACTATACGTATTATGTATGTCACGAGGTATACACATGAATACACGAAGTCACAAAGTATACACTTGAATACACATAAGTCACAAAGTATACTCATGAATACACATAAGTCACAAAGTATACACCTGAATGCACGTAAGTCGCATGAATACATGTAAGTCATGAAGTATACACACGAGTACACATAAGTCACAAAGTATTCACATGAATACACGTAAGTCGGTTTGTCTGCAAGCTGACAGGATTAAGGCTCTGATACCAATTGTAATGTCCCCTTCTAGGATTGCCCTAAATCTTGCCCTAGAATCACAAATATAATGCAGTTAGGGTTTTTAACTCACCAATTAAATGCCTTAAGCTAGATAAACCTTGGTTTAGATCTTGCAATTAGGTTAGATGCCATTGGAATATATTTCATATGATCAACATTAATGACTTATCTATTTAAATCATGTAGACACATAACTATTTTAAAACTATCTACACGTTATCCATAATGCATAGTGGAAGTCTTAATCATAATAGGATGTGGATGAGGAACATGATAAGTCCACTTGAAGCTATCCATACCAAGCCCAAGAGCACGAGTGTCCCAAACAACCCACCCCTTGGCCCAAGCGGCAGGAACAACCAAACTAAGACAATTCCATCCTTGGGTGGCGTGCTTGGTGGATAAACTTGTACCTGCTTTCCCTATCCATGCTGCCTTATCCGCCCCTCTTATGATTGAAACTCCTTGAATCCATCCTAACAACCAGTCATAGTTTGGCTTGATAGGAAAGCCTTGAAAGGGGTGCTTGTAAACTACTTGGTGCAGGGGCACCAAAATAACTTATGTAAATATGGTCATGTGATATTTTTGGGTGTTTAGAGTCTTAATCTGATGTAATAAGGTCATAATAGACCATTTCAAATGTTTTAAGTCACTTTGAGTCGGTTCTAGGTATGCGTGTCAAGTTTTGTGTTAATTCTTGTAAAATGTTGTCAAAATGAAAAGTTGCAAAAATGCAAAAATGCAAGGAAATGGAAGTTGAACGGTCAGAGCATTCAAAAGGTAGTTGCAACTGTTGGTTGGTGTGAGAAAACATTCAAATAGGCTTTGTAAACTTCGAGGAAACTCTTTGGAAGAGATTTGAATGATTAAGAAATAAAGAAGCTCTGTTTTTCTGTCAAATTTCTGTGTTTTATGCTGCTACAGTTAACTGTACAGTCACATACAATCTACTAATGATCTGAAACACCTTTGGTTGGATGGAGTATTGAGTCCTCTATCATTCAAAGCTGGTTTGAGTCGGTTTCATTGAATTTGAAGGAAGTTTGAGTGTTTTTTTCTTCTGTAAACAGTTTGTAAATCTAGGGTTTGAAGGCTTTTTGATGCTGCCCTAGTTGTAATTTCATGAGTTTTGGCTCAAAAATGATGGCTAAGAGTTGAAGTCTGGTGAGAAGACATTGGAAAGGAGTGGAAGATGGTTTGGAAAGCATGGGAAGACCTTAAATGATGTGTCTGAAGTGTTGGAAAGGTGAACTAAGGCGTGGAGTTGATAGAACCAATAAACCCTCCGTGTACAAGCCTAAACAAGCCTAAGTAAGGATTATGGGTTTAAATGAATTTGTGGTTGTTTTATTGGCCAAAATTTGCTGAATCAGTCCATTTGTGACCTATGTTGAACATTGGAATTGAGTTTTGTGGTCAAGGAAAAGATTTCAAGGTAGTTGCTTTGTAAAAGTGACCTAATTGGGGTTTTGTGCCAGTGTAGCAGTAGTAATTTGTGGGATATGTTCCAAAGAAACCTTGTGATCTTTTGAGGTATGTTTCTAGAGAGCTTAAAGGGTATCTAGAATGCAAAACCTTTTGTGGGTTTGAAGAGTCTCCTAAAAGATCTGCACAATTTTCTCTATTTGATATGCTACAAGGGAATAGGAGTGAATTGGTGAGTTGAATACCAAGTTGGAGTTTTTGTGAATGAAAGATTGTTTGAATTGTGATTGTTTGTCAAACTCCTCCCTGCTCTGCATCACTACTCAATCCATCTAAGCCCAAGAGCATGAGTGTCCAAACTAAGACAACCCACCCCTTGGCCCCAAGTGGCAAGAACGTCTAGACTAAGACAATTCCACCCTTGAGGTGGCCTACTTAGCTTGGGAGAGCCCACAGACTGCATTCCCCTAACTTACTTCCTAGAACCTTATGTTTGATTGGTAAAAGACAACAATAAATATATCACAATAATCATGATAGAGCATACCAAAATACTTGCTAAAATATAACACTGCTATATTCTAAGATGCAAATATATTAACGATTGTTGACTTCTGCCCTTGTCCGTTGAGTGCAGATAATTATGTTGATCTCCTCGAATTGCCTTGTTGTTTGACCTGTTCTTAATATTCAAAAGATATTGCTTTGTGTAGATCAAACTAATTAGAATCTATTATCCATATTCATATTAAAGAATCATAATTAATTCTAAGGCTCAATAATTGCTGCAAGTATCATTATTGCATAATTGTGTGTGTGTGTGTGTACATATATATGTTTCTAATTGGCTTCAATTTACAATAATTACCTTTGTATGAATATATATATATGTATAGATATGTATTTTACACACACACACATACACACACGCACATTAAACTTACTGCTCAAATATATTCTTGGCAATAATTTTTATAATTTATTCTTCTTTCCTATCTCCTGCTTTTCCAGATTTCTGACTGATCCATATTTTCTATTTCCTTCCTGATTATATCTCTTCTTCTCCCCTTTCATTCCTCTCTTCATAATCATCTTATATCTTTGCTATATTTTGCAGCTATATAGTATTGTTAATGTTTTATACTTGCAAATGTTGTATTGAATTTGTCACCAATTTTAATATGTTGCAAGTTCTTTGGTTGAGTGGAATCGGAGTATATACTCCTTGATCCACTCAATTAAGTGCAATTGTTTGGCTGCATAAAAACAAAAGATTTGGTCTATGTGCATTTCAACTTGCACCTCCTATCACATAAGGAAGTTGACTACAAGCAAGGGGTGTTGAAGAATTGGGATATAACCCTGGAGTGTACCAACTTGGATTCATTTGTTTTAGAGCTTGCTATTGTCAGTTTAGATGATAAGGTGGCTCCTACACATGATGTAGCTTGTGGGAGTGGTACTTGCAAAACTTGTCAGTCAATCTGGCTCACAAGTAAATCACTCAAAAGTTTGCAAGAAAATTCATTATTTCTGTCAAGAATTGCCTTGATTTGGAGTCCTTTTTTTGGATGCCCTTTTAGACTTATGATTAGTATTTTGTGTGCTCTTGCTCAAACAGAAAATGCAACTATAAATTTGTGTGCCATTCCTTTGTTGCACAACCATATCCTTTCACGTGTTTCTCTTTCATGAGTCTTTCACTTGTTTCCCTTCACAGACAATTTCCTTCGATTTCTGGACATCAGATTTCTCCTTCACACAAATTCCTTTGATTTCTAGACTTAAGATTTCTCCTTCACATGAATTTCAGGTCTGCAATGAACAATGAATTTCTTCGCATTCAACTGTGTCTCCAATGTCTTTTTTGTGCTCTCTTCCCACCTTCTTTGAAGTCATAAATCAATATTCAAGGTTATGACAAATGAAAGGGCACCCACACGGCGGCAGCAAACTTCTATGAACTTTAATTTTAGAATAATTGTCTAATTTGTAACTTTTATTTATATAGAACATTGAAGTTGATATGTCTTGAAGTCTGAACTCATTTTTCAGTCTATGATTTGTAGTAAATTCTAATTTTGATTTATATATGAAGGAAATCAGTAACATGTTCCCTAAAGTCAGTAATATTTATTTTTTTCAAGAATATTTTTACAAATTTATGTGGTTTTTAATATCTGGAAAATTTGCTGAGTTATTGCTGAGTTTTTCTTCAAGTTTTTGCCAAGTCCTAAATATTTAAATTTTCCGGGTCAGCCAAGCTATTGCAGAGTCCAAATTTTTCAACTATGGTTCAAATGAAGTTGAACCAAGTGACAACTTTGATGCTGTCAATTAGGAGCAAGATGCATACTTTTGATTGTATTTACTATTTTGTGATAGGTTGACATATATGATATAACATTGAATTATCAATTATCTTTATCAATATCATATTAACAAGTATCAATTGTGTTTTCAATTCTGTATGTATATTTTTTGCACATTATAGGTATTTTAATCTATCTATCTATGTATATTACAGCTCTACCCAGCCTACTGAACCTGGGGGAAAAAATCTCTGTACTAGCATACTCAAATCCTGAACTGTTACCTGAACAGGCAACTTAGGATACCCCAAATCCCATTACATATTATAATTACTTGTATCATATGCCTGATTCTATATTACTACAGTCACATATATCAATACATCTAACTTAAGTGTTAGTATGTTTACTTAAATACCATAGACACACATTCTATTTATTTTCTCGTCTTTGGAATTTGTTTCTGTCCTCTCTATAACAACTGATCCTTCTTGTCAGATGATTTTTCGGACCCTCAATTCTTCTCGGTCAGCATTTCTAGCTATGACATTCAAACCACAGTTTTTTGATACATACAGGCTTTCTACAGCCCAAGCTCAATGTAGTGTTCTTCTCAAGGTATGAAGGATTTTTCTTCTTATTTACATGTCTGCATTTTCAGTTTCAGTAACTATATCATATAGGAGTTAGCTGTCCATCTTTAACATGGAATTTTAGGCTGTTTGTACTATTTTCAGGACGCCATCAACTAGTATGGATCGATTGTCAGTGTGCTTGCCAGACACAGAAGCAACAAAATTGAAGTGGACATTGGATTGTTTAAATGGTGTGTTTTTTAAAGTAATTACAGCAGACTGCATTTGTTTTGGGGACTTTTTATGAAAACTTACTTGATTCAGTATTACTAGCTTTCTCTGATGGTGGGTATTCTGCTGCAGGCACCCGAAAGACTTACTCAATTGTTTGTAATTATCAACCTGATGTTCAACATCTGGCACTTGATCGGACTCAATTTCCCAGTCATTTGGTTGTAAAACCACGTGATTTAAACAGATTACTGTGTAATTTCCAGTCTTCACTTCAAGAAATAACCCTTATTGCAACTGAGCCAACATCCACACCTTCAGAAACTGAAAACTCTACAGAAGGGAAAGCTATTGAGCTCAGAAGCTACATAGACCCAGTTAAAGGTAAAATGTTGGTGCCAGGACTGTTTTATATGATGTATCTTAGGGTTCTTTCCATGTAAAGTTTATAGAACATTGATTAAATAGGAGATGCTTCATTCTTCATTTGCTAATTTTCATGAGTTCTGTTGATTACGTTTAATCATTTATGGACAGTAGTATGATTTGTAAATTATTTGCAACCCAGAAAACAGTGATGGTGCACTGCATACACAGCTTTGGATCGATCCCACTGAGGAGTTGCAGGAGTATTGCCACAGGGGAGCTGCAGTTGATGTAACTTTTAGCATGAAAGAACTGAAGGTATCATGGAATATACATCTGCAGAAACTATCTGAAATGCAATTGAGTTTTGGTTGATAAATTGGTCTAGCAGCAATTTCAGACAAAAAAACACAATAAGATGCCTCATATAGAATTCCCAATTATATGTTTTAACTTTTTTGCTGTTAAATTATAAATACAAACCTTTGAGAATCTGTTACAAATCTATTTTAGTAATTTAACAGTCATCGTAACCTCAATAAAACTTTATTTAGTCATGTGATACTAAACAACTAATGAAGCTGTTAATTGCTATACATACTGGTAACTTTTGTTCTTTAAACTTCATGGTGTTTAACATATTGTTGATTTGCTAGCCCCATCCTTTGGCTGAAAATGGCAGGCATTTCTTTCCTTTTGTGAAGCATGTGAAGCTGGCATGCATATGTTTTTTGAGAAGGCTGGCGAGTAAGCAATCTGGGTGTTTATTTTAATATGTAATGCAATTATATTGGAAATTTATGTTTAAGATCTGGAAGTTCGACTGCTCTTTAAAAAACATTCTAATGAATTTTAATCCTTACGTTTTGGTTACATGAATGTCTCAGGCCTATCCTATTGGCACCTAAGTTTGGCTTGGATGATGGGGCAAATGCAGATTTTGATGCCACACTTGTCTTAGCAACCATGTTAATTTCACAAATTAGAGAAATGGATGAGTCAGGACCAATCCCTGTTGAAAAAAGGGTCTCACAGCAGCATGATCAGGGAGAAGGGCATCATGGGTTTCGAACACCTCATAACCATATTGAACGTAGAAGTGGACAAGTTGCTCCCCCAGATGGCTCTGAACCACCTTCCGATCATACTAGAATCTGGTCAAATATATCTGGTGATTACCTGCTGATAACGAAGAAGCTTTTATATGTTTATTTTATCTATAGCTGTAAAAGTATGCATCTGTGTAACATCTGGTTGCAACTTGCATTCAAGATATGGATTATGATGAACACCTAATGTTGAGCTTACTTCTTGAACAGGTAGTGGCACAAAGAGTGTCAGTAGGGAAGCAGCAAGTCATCCTCTCATGCAGAACAGTGCTGATGCAAGTGAAGAAATACCTACAGGCATCCAAAGGAAACAAACACTTAATCAATTTTCTGTGAGACAAGATATGAGGGAGAAACCACCTCAACTGTATCCTTTAATGACATTCAAATGATTTATACAATTTATATTGCACTATAGTCTCTGTGCCATCTAACTTGCCCTGTGCTTAGAGAAAATTAGAAAAAACATATATACAGAATAATTCCCAAAATCTATAATGACTAATTTTAAATTTTGCCAGATCTGACTAGCAAGAAATATATGACAGTATAGCGAATATTTATGTGCACAATTACATGTTGAAATAACATACTGACATGCAATCTCATCTGCCAGCTGTAGTGACAGATTTTATTAAGTCTTCAAAATCATCCACTTGCGTTTTCATAGAACAAGCAACAATGATATTCATTGTAACAGCCAGGTTCATTGGACTTTAATTTCAAACATCTCTTTTAAGTCTATTTTCAGATCCCTCAAAGTTTAATATATGTTTTACCAGCAAAAGAGGCTTACATGGGAAATAGTGAGAACAAAAGGACGGAATACCTTAGCCACTTGATTTCATTAAATGTGTTGAAATAACATAACTGACAGGCAATCTCATCTGCCAGCTGTAGTGACAGATTTTGTTAAGTTCTCCAAATCATCCATTTGCATCTGTTTAGAACAAGCAACAATAATATTCATCGTAACAGCCAGATTCATTGGACTTTAATTTCAAACATCTCTTTTAATTCTATTTTCCGATCCCTCAAAGTTTTGTATATGTTTTACCTGCAAAGGAGGCTTGCATGGGAGATAGTGAGAACATAAGGATGGAATACCCTAGCCACCCGATTTGAAAAAAATGTGTAGACAATGCATTGCTAGATTTAAAAATATATTGGAAGGTGCATGTCTAAACATAAATCAAAGTTAAAAAAAGACAGTAGGATTGGAATGATAAACAATAGGAAACAAGATCAAAGTTTAAATGGAACTAGTATTGCATTGCTCAAGGGACATTTTCTACAAAATTAAATTTCAGGATTAACAATATGTATTGAGTTGGCATATTCCCGAATTGCTTTTCCAAAAAATGTACTGTAGAAATGTATCTAATAAGAAGCTGCATATTGGAAAGGAAGTCCCTCCAAGGGGATGGACAGCATACAAAAGTACCTCTAAGCCAAGCTGTCTCTAGTCAAATGAAAGAAGAGAGCCTCTAGAGAGAGCAAACACCAATGATACAAAAGATCATCTCATTTAGCATGCTGCTCTTGCCAATCCTGCCTTCCTCTGCCATCAGCTAAGACTGCATGCAATTGGCTGAACATGGTTTATATGAAGAGTAGAAAACCTTGTGGAAAGGCATCCCTCTTAATTTCTGATTGTTCATTTATGGTTTTGGGCCTGTTTACATAGGTCTAACCAGGATCTAGTTTTGACGTTACGAGTTGGCAGACTAAATGTGACGTGAAGCAAATTGCATGGCATGTTTAAATCCATTTTTATCATGAAGTTTTATACTCTTAACTCAGAGTAGTAACTGATGATATTTTTGAATATTTTGTATTATCAGAGAGAAAGCTTGTGATGTGGTCGTGTTTTATATTTTGTGACTTGACTTCCTGTTAATCTTTCTTTGAACAGAATGAAGGCAGTAAAAATCAAATGGCA
>VDFB02297015.1:0-16521 GCA_007258455.2 Sequoia sempervirens | reverse complement strand
GAATCTTTACATGCCTTCTTTTAAGAGGGGATATTTATTCTTGTGCACTTTGTCAGAGATTGATTATTTTGCAAGAAAAGATAGACCAAATGGAATAATTTTAAAATCATATATACACATACAAACATATAAGCCATGTAAGTCAATTCAGTTCAGAAAGTATAATGAATGATTTGTATAACTGTTGTCTTTATCATTTATTTACAATTCAATTCAATTTTAAGTTGTGCAACTGTTATCCTTGTTCTACAATCTTACTTCTAGTTTTTGACAAGTTTTTTTGATTTTTTCCATTTTATCTTCTGGGAGATTTTGCTGAAAATGCCTCTGTCCAAAAGCATGCACAACTTTGCTACAACTGTTGTTGATGTTGGTGTGAGAGGAGGTGGGGTAGTTTGAAGATATATCTTTAAAAATCATTTTGTTGCTCCTGCTTACGATGGAACATCCTGAACAGTGCTAGTAGTTTTCATATATAAAGTAAAATAATTTAGTGAGTCCAATTTCCAAAGAAAAAGAAAGAAAGAAAAAAGATAGAGAAGAAATAAAAATCAGAAGAAGATCATTCATTTAGAACATCCCATGTAAAAATAGCTTGCATAAATCCCTGAGTTAAGGGGATCCAAAGACATTATATAGAAGCTAACCTTAATATTTTTTACATCCAAAAGTATGTTGTCAATTCTATGGTTCAATTAAGGTTTCTTAGAACCTTAGAAAAATGTTTGAATAGCTGGGAAACAGATTAAAATAAATGTAGCATGAATGAATTTCAATGTGGAAAGAATGTTTGTATAAGAGCTATCATAAACATAAATATTTATTAAAGATGTTTGAATTGGAGAAAACAAATGGAAAACAACTGAGATAAAAAAGAGAATTTTAAATATTATTAAATTACTAGAATAATTCAACAGAACTTAGAATTATGTTTGACAGTGATAGCAGGTATAATTTGTGCCTAAAGCATCACCTGCCTAATGATGCACCAACGGGCCTTGTCAAGAATGTAAAAGTTAGGAGAAGGTGAGTCCTAAAGAGTACATGGTGCTTGAGTTAGTGTTTATATCCACTAGAAGATGCAATAAATAAGGAAGAGATGTTCCCTTAAAAGAAAAATGATAGGGAAGCTGGTATGCGTTAAATTGCTAATCACATTCTTGAGGCACACTCATGAATATTACGAGGGATGAAGAACTTCTAATCAATCACATGTACTGTCTTGAGGTACACTCTAATAGTGACAAATTATTGTTAGGAGAGAAAAAAAAGGAGAGATTTTTAACAATCACAATGTCTCAAATTCCTTTATGACGTTTGCAGAAATAAAAGATCTGAGGGAAATTTTAATGTGGAAAGGTAGCAATATTTCCAAGAGTTTAAGTCAAAAAATTCCCATGGAAACTATTATAGACTAAAAAGAAATACAATGGTGTTTTTATGTTGAGATATTGTTTTCATTCCTTAATTGATGGACTATGAGTGCAAGAAAATTAATTTGTGAATTCCAATCTCGAACAAACTTCCTTATGTAGGATTAATATTATGAATGAGAACTTTGTTCAGGATGGTGACTGCCAGCTCATTGCTTGGCTACTTTTGAATTCAAGACTGCCAAATTTCTCAAAATTGTTGTAATATTTATGTATTTGTTAGCCACCCCACATGGAAACTTGGAAGCATAATCTCCACTAAAATTCTAATGAAAGCATCTCCAAATCACCTGAAAGTGGCAAAAGGCATAACTCACAACGTTTCTTTCATTGAAAAGTTTCTTTGCCGTGTGTGGAGTATCTATGATTGATGTCTATGAGTAACAAGAGGTTGGAGTGAACTCATGTTGTTTAACTTGAATTTTTTAGCAATATTAAGCGAAAGATAAAATTTGAAATTTCCCACATATAGTAAAGGACAATATGCATCGATATTTCTCTCAAAAGAAAGACATGTCCATTGGGATGGAGCACATACATGGAATAAAAATTATAAAATTGACAACAAAATAAGTTTAAAGACATGACATTTCCATAGTACATTAGTGTAATAGTAGAGAACTTCTGGTGGATAATTGTGTAAATATTTTTGAATTGATGTGTTCATGATCCGTCGATTCAAAAATCTTAACACAGTTATCTACCAAAAGTTCTCTACTAGAACAAAAAAAGGTTGTGAGTTGAATATTGGCGATGAGTATTGGCATGAAAATAACCGATGTTATAATATACCTTGTAATGACTTATAAATATTTCATATTAAACTATACAAATTACAAATAATTAAAATGTATAAAACAATAAGTTGTCTTATTAATGGTAGATGCTCTTTCCCTTGGTGAGGATCATTAATTCTTCAATGCTAGAATCGCCAACTACAAATCAAATGGGGAATTTCTCTGAAAGAAGCTTTTATCACATTCAAGATGAACAAAATAATGCCGGTATAAAAAGCAATTTAAAAGAAAAAATTAAAATAGTGTGGTCGATAGAAGGTTTGCTCTGAGTACAAATTTTGGGCCCCTGATTCACCTAGGTACATTTGGGGCCCGAAATTTGACCTTGTTTGCACTCACAACCAAGTGGACTGGACTGTGAACCCAGACCTGGATCCAGGCCTTCTCTTAAATGAACTAGTAACACAGTTATTTTTAGATTGGATTCTAAATTCTTTGAGTTCCTATTGTTCTTGTTATACAACAAGGTGATTTTTTCCTTTGGTTACTTTTCTGATGTTTGTGGGTGTATCCAGGGCCCAAAATATGTACTATCTGCACCCACAACGAAACAAACTAGACTGCAAACCCAAACCCGAAACTGGTCCATTTTTTGACTGAATTGGAATACAATAATTTTTAGATTGGATTCTAGATTCTTTGTAGTGGTTGTTGTTCTTAGTTTAGAACAAGGCATTTATTTTCTTTAGTTGCTTTTTGTTTTAGCCTTCTAGGTTTATTTTTTAGCCTACACACCTGAGATGTGGATTTTTCATAGTAAACCCTAGAGTTATTTTGTTTTTTCACAAAGACCTAGAGCCCACTACTCAAACAAATAGAGAGGGTATATTTGAGATTTGAGCTAGTGTAGTGCAATTCCTTCCAGTTTTAATGGAAGATAGATGCAGTACCGAGAGTCATATTTGTGAGTATTTGCTATATGTATTTTTAGCAGTATAATAGTAACAATAGCAATTTTTTTGTTTTAAACTACTATGTAGTTAGGGATTATTTTTGGAGTGCAAATTCTACTTACTATGATCTAAAAATTTAATAACAATAACCTTGAATTTTCACTCTTGAATCGTTTAGCAAAATTTGGTTTAGAGTCAGATACTCTTAAATGAATATTCCTAAATGATATAAAACAATTACTTTGAGAATTTTGTAGTCCTATTCATCTAAACGAATTTGTTTTGGTGATGCACTTGTTGTTTTCATTATAGTAGCACTAATTTGGCAATGACCTTGCATGCTTGTAGATTTTTGAAAAATGTTTAAGTGGCAAAGACCGTGGAAAGTTTTGAAGAAGTTAAACATTAGAAAATAGAATACAATTAAGAAGCATTTGTGTTTCTTTCTGTTATTTTTACATCTTTCCATTCCTTTTCATTCTAAACTACTTAGGCTTTATAGTAGTTAATATTGCAATTCTCTGCACCATCTAGTTACCCTACAGGTTTTATATGTTCTCCATGATTTTGTGTACTGCCAGTCTGTTGAATGCGATTCTTTATCTTCTCATGGGAAACATTGGCTGCCATATTTGCATTTAACTGGTGCAAACTCAATACAACACAAAAAATTACTCCTCTACTTGACCTTAAGACATCAATAATACTAAAATATTTGTATCCGAATGTTGATGTGACAAAGAAAATGGTGATTAGGTAATTGTAACAATTATTTCTACCAAAAATTAGCATGGTGTACAAAATATAAACAACAATAAAAAATATAATCCCAACATAATGTAGAATCCCATGAAATGATGAGAGAACATACATAAAAAAAACTTTTTCTACTTGTTGAGTTGTTCAAAATGGCCTATGACAGTCCTTCGATTGCCCATTATTTATCTTTTTCCTTCTTACAAATATGGACAACATGATTTTGGTAAGCTAAGTCTAGGAGCTGAAATGAAAACCTCTTTTTCATGCTTTTTTCCAATGAGAAAGCAAAATTAATTTAAGAATTATTTGTGATTTGATAAAGATATTGTTTGTAATCAATAAGCACTAGTAAACAAAATTTGTCACTTGGTCAGAGGACTACCAGTGTAAAATCTTGAAAAATCTGTTAAACCATCAGTTTTACAAAATTTGTCACTTGTTTAGAGGACTACCGATGTGTGAAGTGTGCTTCCAAATTGTGGCAAGATTTTTGATTTCTTGAAACCCTAAAGCATACGATCAATTATAGCAACTAAATACGGTAAGTTAAACACAAGCCTCATTTTCACTAGATTGAAAAAAAAATATCATGATAGTGTTATTTGAGCAAAAGGGAAACCCTTGAAAAAATAAACCTTGCAAATACTATGAAAGAAATACAACCGCTTCTAGTTAGTTCCAATGGCAGAATTGGTATACTAAAATTCTTTGAGATGCAGATTTGGGAAAATCGCTTACTGCAGAGCTCTTCAACCTTGGGGAAAGAGATTGATTTTGAAATGAATTTTAAAATTGTCCAAGGTGAAATGTAAGCCTTTGCAATTTTTTTGAGCAAGTAGAGAAAGACATGCCATTTTCTCCTGCTCTTTCCATCTCCTACTATAATCATGACTATGATAATGGAGCCGGGAAAATCACTCTTATCGCTCAAAACTTTTGAGCCAATTACATTTCACAAAATTAATTTTGGTTATTTGTTTTGTTAAATATTTTGCATATTTACTTAAATTAATTATAGTATTGATATTGATATCAAGTATAAATTATTCATGAAACGTTTAAAAATAAAATTATTCATGTTATGAAATAATATTTTTTTTAATACAAGATACATTTTCCAAAAAATTGACAATACTAAATTTTATTTTATTCTTAGTGGAAATTTGATAGAAAAACAAATATAAAAGTAAAATAATACAGTTTAATTTCTCTTGCATGGTTGACTTATAAATTTATTTATAAGATAATATAGTTTTCTTTAATCAACTCATGATACTAAATAATAGAAGTTTTAAATTTTCTTTTAAAATAATAAATTAAAATTTTGGAGGTTTAAATTTCAAATTTGAAAAATAATAAATCTAAGTATATGATTATAATTTTTGTTTCCTTAAGTTTTAAAGTGTTTTTTTGTATAACAAATATAACAAATATACTGAATATTTATTTTGCTTCCTTAATAAAATTTTCACACTATTAATTGAGTTTATTCTAGTTGTTTTGATTATAAGGGAAAAATAGGTTTTGAAGGGACCAAAAATCCTTTAATTGAGTTTATTCTAGCTATTATTTTCAAATTACATTTATTTATTTATTTTCTTAAAAATGAATATTATTAGTAGTATTTTATTTCAAGTACCTATTTAAAATTAGCTAAAACTCATATGATTAATTTTAAAATAATATTTAATTTAGTGCAAATAATAATAATCATTGGTATTAGTTTTCAAGTTAGTATTTAGTAATAGTGATTTTTAAGCATAAATTTATGAATTATTTTGAATATTTAAGTGCATTTTCAAAAGTAATTAATATTAGTTAAATTTACATTTGGAAAAGCAACTCTTAAAGATAGTTTATTTTCAAATAAATTAGTAATTATTAAATTTATATATATTTTTTAAAAATATATGTTTAAAATAGATGAGTTAAATTCATTTTACAATTTAGTAATCTTAATATATATATATATATATATAGAATTAGTGTTGGGAAAGTAAATAGACTAGTGAAATTAAATTTACTCAAAAGGAAAAGGAACTGTGATAATGGAGCCGAGACAATTACATTTCAAAAAAATAATTTTAGATATTTGTTTTGTTAAATATTTTGCATATTTACTTTAGAGTTATTCAAATATTTGTCAAATAGAAAATAAATATGAATTCTCATTTGTATAAATGAAAGTTATTAATAACTTGTTAAGGAAGAGGTGTGCCTATAGTTCCTTGCAGGAACTAATAAAATAAGAGCTGCAGAGCAATGAAGTTCCTGCCAAAATGTTCTATAATAGTTTTGTTTTAATTTGTTGTGGTTGGAAAGTTTTAGCAACAATAGTCAATATGATAGAGAAAATTACAAAGAGTAAAGTAGAAATATATAGGCCTCTTGAATGCTTGATTTCTTAACTTGTTTGATTTCTTGTTTACTATCTTTTCCATCAAGTGTCAATGCTTTTGCTGGAAAACTGACAACAAGACATTCCCAAGAGACTCTCATTTTCTTAAGAGTGATTTGTAGGCAATGTAATGTTATCACTCATTTTTTTTGCCTTCCATCCTCTTGTAAGGAGTTGTCTTCTTGATAACCCTAAAAATATGGACTTTAAGCTTGATTTTCTTTATACTATTGTCTACACGTTCAAAGATGCATACATCTCCTTCCTCCAGATTATTAGCTACTAAAAAAAGTTGCCACCCTTTACTTAGGCCAGCCCTACAACCATCCCACAGTAACCACACATGCCATTCTTTACTGTTACCATCCACAAGAGTCATTTCTATTTTTCTTTTTTTTCAGTAATTGGAGAGGATCAATACAATTTTTTGGCATACCCTGCACATCCAAACCATCACAAACCACATTACAATGACCTATTAAACCCTATTATTAAAAAAATACAGAAACTCAAGCCATCCCACAAACCAAATTACAGTCACATGTTAAACCTCCCTTAAACCCTCCTAATGCAAAAGAAACTAAAGAATGTAATACAAAAAAAGTTACTGAATATCACCACAGATGATATCAATGTCCTCTGTGCACAAACAAACAAAAGGATATATATCTTACCAACCAGAATCCTTGGTATACTTGAGATGGCTTCAAGCGTATTAAACAAAAGGGTTTATTTGATGTGAAAGAATTAACAACCTTGAGGACCTTGTTCCTTTATGCTTCGGTCACAGGATGTCTACGAGAAATTTAATAAATTCATTTATAACCTTTCTCTTTGGTCTCTATTTCTGTAGAATATTTCTCTGACTTGCACTTCTTTCCAGCAAGGGATTGCTGGCAATGCCCAAAACTCTTAATAGGGCAACCTAGATTGAAAACTAAAACCAGTGAGACTCACAATGTAAATAAAAATAAAATTTTTGTTCCATAAATCAAAATGAGTCACAAATTTCAATCATTCAGAAAGGACAATACTTACAATGAGACAAAGAAGGTGATATGGATATTTTCCTTTGATTTTGAGCCATTCCATTTTTTTCTTCCTTCTCAAAAATCAAATCAATCAGAAAATAACTATTCATGGGTTGATGGAATCTTGTCATAGTAGGGCATTGCTTCTGTAAATCGTAATGGGTCTCCTTAGATTCAGAAACAATAATGTTTTTCTCACAACCACTTCTTCCAAATATCCAAACTTTAAAATTAGACCTATAGATATATTTAAACACCAAAAAATCTCCCGTCTCTAATCTCTGATTATGCACAAAATTCTCCTAGCCCTGTCCAAACTCCATTCCTGTACTTGTAACACATAGTTTTACAACCCACTGATGCCCACTTGGGCCATGCAAGACCGTATTGGCATCAGCCTCGTGTATGATCTTTGGAACAAATGCAGGAGGAATACACTAGAGTAGAGAAAACCATGATAACAAATGAGCCTTCAACAACATGTGAAACAAAACAATGGAAGTTGCATGTATCAAGTACATTAGTCTTACCAATTTTTGAGAAAAATCTTCCTGCAAAACTTTGAAGAAATATGAACACCCATCAGAACTCTTTTCCTCTTTGAATTTGTGTTTGGAATGAATTGTATTGGTTGTTAAGCATTCCTTGCAATCTTGACTTCTTTTCTTCATGATGAATCCAACAACAGTCTTGTGCATTGTAAAACACAGTCACTGTGAGAATGGAGAAGAAAGTGACTGAAAATAAGAATACATCCAATAAATAAAGAGGGAAATCTTGCTGCAGTGTTTGCAGTGCTGATTTCTAATTCTCGACATAATAACGGTGTTGGTGGTCTATATTTTCTTTCAAAATACAACTAATTCAGGTATTTCTGTGTATAAAATCTAGATTAAGATTTTTTTGCTGAAGAATTAGCTAAATAATTGGTGGGTGTATTCGACATTACGTGACCTACTATGTTGGTGGGAGATGCGGTAAAGATTCAAGCATTCATTATCCAATATGTTTATTATGTATAGTGAATTGGGAAAGTTGGAAGCATTAATCTAATTATAGCCATGGATTCAGGATGATTTCAGGGACTAATTATTATTATCGGAGAAGAAATTTTGACAGAAGTTACGGGAGTGGGGGATGATTTCAGGTACCAGTTATTTAGTGTTTTCATTCAATTATCATTTTTTAATGGAAATAATTGAATTATATAAATATTTATTTTTTATTTTTTAATAAAAAATATATCATAATTTTATGACTAAATTATAACTTTTCAATTTAACAAATTGGATTTGAGATTCAATTTGGTTAAAATAGTTAAATTGGATTAAATAAAAAATTTGACATACAATTGTTACTTAGTTTAATGATTAAATTAAATGAAGTTTTTATATAGAATAATTAACAATTTCCAATTTTAACTTTGTCATAGTTTTTGCATTTCTCGATGTGCAAAAATTAAGGAAGAAGCGGCGAAAAAAAAAGCCTAAAAAAAGCCACAAAAATTGCAAAATCAAAATATTATGTTCAATTCCATAAAATCCACCCTTATTGCCTAAATTTTTTTAGCCAATGATATTCAAGAAAACTAATTTTTAAAATTAGAAAAGTTAAAAAATATGTGCATTTAACTTTAGAAAAAACTTCAAATATAATGTATGAAAGAAAATAATCAATTTTGATTGGTTGAAGTTCAAAACATTAATAACTAGTTAGGATCTGGGGGTGCCTATAGTTCCCTAGCAAGAACTAAAATTATTAACAATGTAATTGGTTGTAGAGTTTTTACTCTTATTGTAGTGTACAACTAGCTTAGTTATCTTATAGAATAATCTATCTAAATTATGTCGAGAGATATCTTTACATCCAGAGCATATTGATTGTTGAGAGTATTGATATTATTAATATGTAATATTATTTTATGTATGCATAAGTATTTTTATTTTAGTAACAATTTACTTGAATGAAAATTAATTATTAAATAAAAGTTTAGAATGTGAATAGTCAAACAAGATAGAATGCATTGTTTGCAATTAAAGCATCACTCATCCATCCTCTCTATATTATTTTTTGAATGCATAAGCATTTATATTTTTCAAACAATTTACTGTAATGAAAATAAATTATTAATTAAAAGTAGAAAATGTCAATAGTCAAATAAGATAGAATGCATTTTATTTTTACAAATGTTGATTGTATTGAAACAATAGTAGAGAATTTACATTTATTAATTTCTAATTACAATTTAAATTATTTAATTACAATTTGAAAAGTGATTTTTTTATATAGTTTAATTTATGTAATTTTTTTGTATTAAATCAAGAAGAAAATAATTTTATTTGCAAATTGATAAATTAACTTTTATTGAATGGAAAGAAATAATTAAATGGAAGTAGAAATTAATATTGATGGTATTAGTCATCATTATTTTCAAGAACACATAACTTGATAATTCTTAGGAAGGTCATTTTTGTGTTTTAGAAATGTTTAAGGATGGACAAAATGCATTAAGTGTAGGAAAGCCTATATGTGTTAGTTACATAGATTTTTTGAATAACAATTGCATGCAAGGCTTGCACAAATGTAAGAATTAGTGTAGAATACTTTAATATTGAATATCGCTTGGTAGAATAAAATATAAGGTACAACATTTGAAATATAATGAATTTGAAATTATTTAACCAAGAAATGGCTAGAATTTAGAGTATAGATAGATATTTGAAAACCAAACAATTTACTTTAATGAAAATCAAATATTAAATATAAGTAGAGATTGGTAATATTGAAATAAGGTTGAATGCATTTTATTTTTACAAATGTTGATTGTATTGAAAACATTAGTATAGAATTTACATTAGTTAATTTCTAAGGCTTTAAGCCTAATTTATTCTACTTTTTTGTTTGAAATTTGTTTTCCTCTCTTCATTCTTTCATATCTTTTGAATGTGAAAGGAGGCATAATGTGAATGCCTTGTACAGACTTGACACAAGAAATTCCCACAAATGTTAATCATGTTCTTTTTGTTGGTCTTATATCGATTGTTGCTTTTTGAAGAGTTAGACCTTGTGCTTTGTGTATTGTTAGTGCCCAAGCTAATCTTAAAGGTATTTGGATTGTGCTTCCTTGTTGAATTGGTGTGATTGGTACAGTAAATGGGTCTTCAATATCAAAAGGCACCCTAGAGTAATTGTCAAATTTGACCAATACATATGTTGGTGGTTACGGTGGTTGTGTTCCTGGTTTGTATACAATCTTTTGAACCAATCTGAGAGCTCCATTTACAAGTCCTGCTTGTATGCACATATTTGATGTTAACATAACTCTTACATTTATACTCAATAGTAACTCAATATCTAGTTCATCATCTGCATTATCTTCTACTAAACGATTACCACCATTTTTGGTTGGAACGTTGTGTGCAACTGGTTTTGCCAATGAGTATAATTTTTTCTTGTTGTGGATGTGAACATTTTCATTTGTTGCAAACAAATGAACATTGTTTTCAAAGTCTTCATTGGTTGTTGCATCAAGTCTTGTATTAGATCTTGTCATTAGAATTTCCCAGTCTTCTATAGTAGGGTTTGCATCTTTAATGTTTGCTAGTAGTTGACGAAATCTTTGTTGATCATTGTTTAATCCATCTTGTCTATAAATGTGATCTAAAGTAATTACATTTGTGAATTCTTCCCATGGTATTCTAGCTCGCCTTTTGTTGCTATATGTTGGTCTATCATTAATAGGTGGTAACTGTCTGAGGTCTCCAACCAAAATCAATGATATTCCTTAAAGCAATTTATAAATATTGTGTTGTTAATTATTTTTGATAAAAACTCAATTGTAGTACATATAAAATAAATTTTGCTAAAAGGAATAATATATGGTGTTTTATTTTTGATTGAGATGCATACCTGCAAAGTTTTGATATGAATTTTGTGGAAAAGTTTGACAGAGGCGACAATCTATGTTTTCAAGCAATTTTTCACCTAGAAAGCTCATTTCATCAATCAATATGTATATGATATGTGCCAAATCCTGTTGCAAATGTGTTAATCATGTTCCTTCAAGTTGTTTGAAGTCTCTTATTGGAATTTTCAATTTCGAATGAATAGTTGATGCTCCAATATTGAATGTTGCTACTCCTGTTGGTGCGAGTAGAAGAAGGGGAGATTGATTTGGCATTGAAGCTTTTTGAAGTGCTTCTTGTATTGCACCTATAACATATGACTTTCTCGTTCATGTTGTTCCTTGAATAATCATAAACAGTGGTGATTTATTCTGATTAGCAGTGTAGTGCAAGAGGATAATATTAACTACTTTATGTTGTTTATTGCTGAGATTTCCATAGGTAGTAGATTGTGATACATTATGATGAATTACAGAGCTATTATTTTTCATTTTGCTAATGAAATTTATAGCTTCATATGTGTACTGATCATCTTTGAAATGTGTAGACCAATCTGTTTGTTTGTCTAAATCTCTTTTTGCCAACATATCTATCTCTAAAATGTGCATATTTTGACCATGTTGTAGCCTTGATATAATTTCCCATTCATGCTCTGTAGTAGTATGTTGGATAATATTACTATCTTTTGATTGTGAATCGTTATTGTCTTCAGTAATTTTTGTAATTGTTCTTTGCTCGACATGCCATTGATTATAGTTGAAGTTTTCCCAATTTGATATTACTGAATCATTGTTATGACCAATATCTTTGTTGATGTCACGGAATGGTTTGTACAGTAGCAATTTTGAGAAGCAATAATCAAACCATTTGTTTGACTCTCTTGCTGGAATTGATATAAATTTAGGAAATACTCGTACAATAGTTGATTTTTTCCTTGGAGTCCATTTGATTTCATTTTTGCGCTAAGCATTATATATCCATGATTTTGCTAAATTAATTAATGATACTTCTTTCATGTGTGGAGGCCTTATTTTGTACACATCAATGTAAGATAGTTCTTGTTCTTCATTGTTATTATTTTCACATAATAGCACACGTTTGAAAACTTCTTTTGATACATTTAGGTTGATAAATCTTCTACTGCTTTCCACTAATGGTAGTTCTAATAACATATGGCTTGTTTCTTGCGCTCCAATGTCCCTTTCTATTATTGTTTTTATTAGAAGCTTCTTATAAGCTTTTGCAGCAAGATCATCTGGGTTTTCTACATTTGCAAGACGTATTAACATTTGTTGGTATGTTTCTGAGCTTCTCTCTACTTTTGCTGCATACTTTGCAATGTATTTAACCACAACAAGTTTTGAAAGAACTGGTTGCCAGTCTATATTTGCTCTCCACAGTTGCAAAATGTATCTGTTGTGTGAATTAAGTTTGTCATCATTTCAAAGAGGCTCAAATTTTCTTTCACCAGTTTCTATATTTTTGTATAATCTTGGTCCTTGTAAATTGAGTGGCCATGGAGTATTATATCTATAAGTCATATTAATATCATTTAATTAGTTTTTTTAAATTAATTAGAAAAAAAATATATGGTAGAGTAATGTATATAATTTTTTTTTAGAAGACTTGCCTGCAAATCATTTTTCCCTTTTTTTCTCGTAGGCATGCACCTTTTCTGCAAATTGTATGTCTTTGTACATTGTTTGCTATCTCCTCATAATCCTTTTCTACATCCATTTCTGCAAGTTGCCTTGTGTTTTTGAGACATGGATGTATAGCATTATCTTGGAATGCCTACAATAGGAAGTTGAATTATTTATTTTTCTATTAGATAGTTCAAATGAAGAAATGTATTTACATTTTTTTTTTTGCATATAAAAAATGTACCTGTAAATTTTTCCTAGTTGTAGTATGTCGAGGATTCCATGTGTGAACAATGTACTTGAAGTTCATTTCTGTTGCATTTCATTGTTCATTATTGGACCAATCAATAGAATCCATTTTTGGTGCTCCATGTATCCATAGAAATCCATGTATGTGTGTTGATCCTATATGTTGCCACTCATCTCTGGAACAATAATCTTTAATATTAATTCCTTTTTGAAGGATTTATTTTCTGAAATGAGAGTGGCATAAGTGCATGTATTGTGCTACTAAATGAGGATTGTTGATAATATTTTGTTTTCACCAAAGCTGTGCATGTCGTGGATCTATTGGCTGTGTTCCTGGCATTAGTGCATGTAAATCGACCAATACAAGTCTGATGCACTCAATGTATAGAATATTGCAGGTGTACCAATTTGATGTAGCATGTTTATCAATTACACACGACATTTTGTCCAATATGATCTTGTGCCTCTTAAATAAGTTCCGTATCACATCAATCTATCTGCAAGATATGATGTTGGTGTTGTTCTCATATGATCACGTAACTCTTGTATAGTGATTGGCATATCATGGATGTTTCTTTTCATAAAAAATATAGTAGATGTTTGTGCTTGATGCCTCATTATCATATTTGACATATAATATTAGAATCATGGATGTTTTGCAAATCAACTATCTTTGTATCAAAATAGGTGCTTTACATATTCATGAAGATGTATTTGTTTTATTTGTGGCTCTAACCAATCACATATACCATCAGGAAACAAAGTTGGAAATGCCATATCAAGTAATCCTGATGTTACATATTCATTTATTGGAGATGAATTGATTGTTGGCCAATCAATAATTGATGCTGGATTTGTATTTGGGTTGTTAACCCATGCACAAATCAACTCCATTTCTGTTCATTCATTAGGTGTTTGAGAAGCCATTGATGTAGTGTGATCAATGCTATTACCTTCGTTAGTATCCATCATTTGTATCTGCATCTAATTCAATATGCACTATTCATAGTTGATGAAAAATATTTTCATCAGAGTTTAAAGATAAATTGTGCAGAGCATTTTGATTAATTGTGACATCAGATTAAAATTTGTTGTGCATTATTTTGTATTGCAATGCTTTATAAACACGATCTTTGTTCACTGTGAAATGATAATTAGTGCAACGTTGATCTTTTCTTCGAACTATTATGATTGGAAAATTTGTAATACAATGGGGCAATTTTTTTTCTTTGTGTTCAATATGTTGTGGAAAGCTTATAGAGTGTCCTCTATATATATAATGACCACCTCTTGCATGTGTGACTTGCAGAATTGGGCTTATGCGAGCGATTAACATTTCTTCTACTTGCGTGAGTTTTGATAATTCTTGTGGTTGTTCTCTTGGACTCATATTATTTGTAGCTGAAAATCTATTCATACCTCTCTCTTGTTTGCATCTATTGCAAAAAGGGCCCTATGCAGTTTGATATATTTTAATTCTGATATAACATTCTTCACAAATATGACAAATTGATGGGGATTTGTATGCATCTAAATGCTTTCGGAATACCATTTCCATATGTTTGAAGTCAGTTGCAAGCAACCCATTTGGATTAATTATTGTTTGAACATTTGAATTTGAACCAGAGTGGGAGTCATTTTCTTGTTCAAAGCTATCAATGTTTATATTTCCTTCCCCTATATTTTCCAATTGTGAATGTTGTATATTTAATTGTAATTTTTTCCTAGCATATCTTATTCTATCTGCTTCATTCCTTTTTTTCCTTTGTTCATCTCTTTCTGCATCATTCATTTTCTGCTATTGTTGTTTTCTATATTCTCTCTGGTATTCTCTTTGATAATGTTTCCTTTGTTCTTTAGATTGAAATTGTTTCTTTGGACGTCCCATATCTAACAAACAAAAGTCAATCCTATAAATTTAATGAGTATGAAAGGAGAAATTTATAATAACACTTTGTGAAATACAGTTTACTATTGATTTGTAATTTTTTTTTTAAATTTTTATAACTACAATATCGTTTGAACTACTTCAAGTTAAGAACCATAGTTGCATTCATAAAATCTATTAGTGTAAATAATTATTTGTAATATTGATTAGTGTACAATGAAAAGAATGCTTCAAAATTAAATTGTAGATACATCCAGAAAGTCAGTTGGAAAGCATTCTTAAAATCCATTGAACTATGATCCTGTTGAAATCTTAAAAAACTTGACATGTACAAAAAAACATAGCTATAGAATTAAATACAATTATATACATATATATATATATATAAGAATTAATGTACATAGAAGATGTCTTAAGAGATATATGATTAAAAATACATTTGTGTTTTATAGAGTATGTGCATAGGAGTTATTAACATGTATGAAAACCCTATGTACATGGGTATTGTTGAAATACATTAGTTATTGTTCAAGAATATTTTAAACTGTTCAATAATTTCGTGTGATAATCCTTGCTCATACTTTTCGTCATGGTATAGTTCTTTTATAAATCTACTGAATCTTGCAACTTTACAAGATGTATGATGGAATAGTTGTGCAAGATCTTCGATTTTGTGTATTTCTTCTTCTTCGACATTGACAATATGATAAGTTGCTTCTTCAATTTATTTGATAATCTTGTCAGAATGTTCACAGATTGATTTGATTAATTTATGGATTAGTGTTTTGATGTCGACATTTGAGTTGAAAGAGTCATCAGGGACTATTATTGGACTTGTTACTGAGTTGTACGATTGGTTTTCTTTAACATCGATATTGTCCATGATCTAAAAGGAAAGAAAATGAAATTAATATGGAGATTTTAATTGACATTGAATGTATTTGAAAGAATATGTATAACAACCATAAATGTATGTTGAACATTTTTACAAAAAATTATACAATCATATACATATATGACAAGTAATGTACAACATTAGTGTCTTACAAAGTATGTACACATGAAGTATTAACATGATTCAAAACACTATACATGGGCGTGCTTGAAATACACAAATGTTTACAAGTTTTTTTGCTCAAAATATGAAAGGTCCAAATTTAAGCAATGGAATCTAATAGAACCTTGCTTTTAGATGAATAATCAAAGTCCTTTGTTTTTATGATTGTGCACTTTAACCTTTCTTCATTGTTGTAAGTCTCTTTTTTCACTTGGAGGATGAATATATCTTTCTTGAAGAGTACTTTGTGGATAATGTTTGCAAACTTCAAATCATCTTGATCTTTGTACTTCAATGTATACAATTAATTTGCTAAATTACACCCATAATTTCTTCTCCTAGTTTTTCAAAAGTTGTAGCTCAAGTTGAACCAGTATGATCTTGCAGTTGGCATTGAAGGAGATATCTATAATCACAATTACTGGAACTCTTATCACATTTTTGACAATACCAATTATCATTTCCATT
>VDFB02297014.1:0-25945 GCA_007258455.2 Sequoia sempervirens | reverse complement strand
TTTTCCCTTTTTTTCTCGTAGGCATGCACCTTTTCTGCAAATTGTATGTCTTTGTACACTGTTTGCTATCTCCTCATAATCCTTTTCTACATCCATTTCTACAAGTTGCCTTGTGTTTTTGAGACATGGATGTATAGCATTATCTTGGAATGCCTACAATAGGAAGTTGAATTATTTATTTTTCTATTAGATAGTTCAAATGAAGAAACGTATTTACATTTTTTTTTTTGCATATAAAAAATGTACCTGTAAATTTTGTCTAGTTGTAGTATGTCGAGGATTCCATGTGTGAACAATGTACTTGAAGTTCATTTCTATTGCATTTCATTGTTCATTATTGGACCAATCAATAGAATCCATTTTTGGTGCTCCATGTATCCATAGAAATCCATGTATGTGTGTTGATCCTATATGTTGCCACTCATCTCTGGAACAATAATCTTTAATATTAATTCCTTTTTGAAGGATTTATTTTCTAAAATGAGAGTGGCATAAGTGCATGTATTGTGCTACTAAATGAGGATTGTTGATAATATTTTGTTTTCACCAAAGCTGTGCATGTCGTGGATCTATTGGTTGTGTTCTTGGCATTAGTGCATGTAAATTGACCAATAAAAGTTTGATGCACTCAATGTATAGAATATTGTAGGTGTACCAATTTGATGTAGCATGTCTATCAATTACACACGACATTTTGTCCAATATGATCTTGTGCCTCTTAAAGAAGTTCCGTATCACATCAATCTATCTGCAAGATATGATGTTGGTGTTGTTCTCATATGATCACGTAACTCTTGTATAGTGATTGGCATATCATGGATGTTTCTTTTCATAAAAAATATAGTAGATGTTTGTGCTTGATGCCTCATTATCATATTTGACATATAATATTAGAATCATGGATGTTTTGCAAATCAACTATCTTTGTATCAAAATAGGTGCTTTACATATTCATGAAGATGTAATTGTTTTATTTGTGGCTCTAACCAATCACATATACCATCAGGAAACAAAGTTGGAAATGCCATATCAAGTAATCCTGATGTTACATATTCATTTATTGGAGATGAATTGATTGTTGGCCAATCAATAATTGATGCTGGATTTGTATTTGGGTTGTTAACCCATGCACAAATCAACTCCATTTCTGTTCATTCATTAGGTGTTTGAGAAGCCATTGATGTAGTGTGATCAATGCTATTACCTTCGTTAGTATCCATCATTTGTATCTGCATCTAATTCAATATGCACTATTCATAGTTGATGAAAAATATTTTCATCAGAGTTTAAAGATAAATTGTGCAGAGCATTTTGATTAATTGTGACATCAGATTAAAATTTGTTGTGCATTATTTTGTATTGCAATGCTTTATAAACACGATCTTTGTTCACTGTGAAATGATAATTAGTGCAACGTTGATCTTTTCTTCGAACTATTATGATTGGAAAATTTGTAATACAATGGGGCAATTTTTTTTCTTTGTGTTCAATATGTTGTGGAAAGCTTATAGAGTGTCCTCTATATATATAATGACCACCTCTTGCATGTGTGACTTGCAGAATTGGGCTTATGCGAGCGATTAACATTTCTTCTACTTGCGTGAGTTTTGATAATTCTTGTGGTTGTTCTCTTGGACTCATATTATTTGTAGCTGAAAATCTATTCATACCTCTCTCTTGTTTGCATCTATTGCAAAAAGGGCCCTATGCAGTTTGATATATTTTAATTCTGATATAACATTCTTCACAAATATGACAAATTGATGGGGATTTGTATGCATCTAAATGCTTTCGGAATACCATTTCCATATGTTTGAAGTCAGTTGCAAGCAACCCATTTGGATTAATTATTGTTTGAACATTTGAATTTGAACCAGAGTGGGAGTCATTTTCTTGTTCAAAGCTATCAATGTTTATATTTCCTTCCCCTATATTTTCCAATTGTGAATGTTGTATATTTAATTGTAATTTTTTCCTAGCATATCTTATTCTATCTGCTTCATTCCTTTTTTTCCTTTGTTCATCTCTTTCTGCATCATTCATTTTCTGCTATTGTTGTTTTCTATATTCTCTCTGGTATTCTCTTTGATAATGTTTCCTTTGTTCTTTAGATTGAAATTGTTTCTTTGGACGTCCCATATCTAACAAACAAAAGTCAATCCTATAAATTTAATGAGTATGAAAGGAGAAATTTATAATAACACTTTGTGAAATACAGTTTACTATTGATTTGTAATTTTTTTTTTAAATTTTTATAACTACAATATCGTTTGAACTACTTCAAGTTAAGAACCATAGTTGCATTCATAAAATCTATTAGTGTAAATAATTATTTGTAATATTGATTAGTGTACAATGAAAAGAATGCTTCAAAATTAAATTGTAGATACATCCAGAAAGTCAGTTGGAAAGCATTCTTAAAATCCATTGAACTATGATCCTGTTGAAATCTTAAAAAACTTGACATGTACAAAAAAACATAGCTATAGAATTAAATACAATTATATACATATATATATATATATAAGAATTAATGTACATAGAAGATGTCTTAAGAGATATATGATTAAAAATACATTTGTGTTTTATAGAGTATGTGCATAGGAGTTATTAACATGTATGAAAACCCTATACATGGGTATTGTTAAAATACATTAGTTATTGTTCAAGAATATTTTAAACTGTTCAATAATTTCGTGTGATAATCCTTGCTCATACTTTTCATCATGGTATAGTTCTTTTATAAATCTACTGAATCTTGCAACTTTACAAGATGTATGATGGAATAGTTGTGCAAGATCTTCGATTTTGTGTATTTCTTCTTCTTCGACATTGACAATATGATAAGTTGCTTCTTCAATTTATTTGATAAGCTTGTCAGAATGTTCACAGATTGATTTGATTAATTTATGGATTGGTGTTTTGATGTCGACATTTGAGTTGAAAGAGTCATCAGGGACTATTATTGGACTTGTTACTGAGTTGTACGATTGGTTTTCTTTAACATCGATATTGTCCATGATCTAAAAGGAAAGAAAATGAAATTAATATGGAGATTTTAATTGACATTGAATGTATTTGAAAGAATATGTATAACAACCATAAATGTATGTTGAACATTTTTACAAAAAATTATACAATCATATACATATATGACAAGTAATTTACAACATTAGTGTCTTACAAAGTATGTACACATGAAGTATTAACATGATTCAAAACACTATACATGGGTGTGGTTGAAATACACAAATGTTTACAAGTTTTTTTGCTCAAAATATGAAAGGTCCAAATTTAAGCAATTGATCTAATAGAACCTTGCTTTTAGATGAATAATCAAAGTCCTTTATTTTTATGATTGTGCACTTTAACCTTTCTTCATTGTTGTAAGTCTCTTTTTTCACTTGGAGTATGAATATATCTTTCTTGAAGAGTACTTTGTGGATAATGTTTGCAAACTTCAAATCATCTTGATCTTTGTACTTCAATGTATACAATTCATTTGCTATTACACCCATAATTTCTTCTCCTAGTTTTTCAAAAGTTGTAGCTCAAGTTGAACCTGTATGATCTTGCAGTTGGCATTGAAGGAGATATCTATAATCACAATTACTGGAACTCTTATCACATTTTTGACAATACCAATTATCATTTCCATTTTTTTGCATATCTTACCTTTAGTCTCCAAGGGGCAAGTAGTGTAATATAAATTATCATACTTGATGAAAGACAATGTAGCTTTAAGTAACATCCATGTAGCTATATCACATATAGAAAGTTGTTGACCTTTTATTTCTTCCACTATTTTTTGCATTAAAGGTTGAGTAACAAATGAATTCTCCTTTGTAATAGAGGTAGAAGTGAAGTTTTTTCCTTCTATATTAAACCAAGATTTTAATTGTTCTAACTCTAGAAGATTTGGATTTATTAGAAGCTGTGTTGTGCTGATTGTGCCCAAAGATTTTCCACCATAGTCACTTATTCTTGCGGCCTTTACGACAAAAGTTGGTAAAATTCCTGAATCACATAACTATTGAGGTTCTTAACCTTCCTTGTTGCAAAAATCACCCCACATGGTCAAGTCAATTTTGCAGTTTGACTTGTCACTAAGTTGAATTGTTTGTTTACGAGTTTGACTGCCATTCTTTCTCAATATTGTATAACATGGGTTGATTGATAAAACAATACCAATGATATCAACCATTGAATTGCATTGCATGTCCTTCAATTCATTTATTGATGTGAAATTGAAACAATGCTCGGGTATCAATGTATCCTCCTCAATACATGAATGAATAGTGGAATTACTTTGCAACAGTATTTCCCACTCGTTGTTTGTATTGTTGAATTTTTTATTTGCAGGTTTCAGAGTCCCATTTGATATTGTAAATACTTTCCCACTTTCTATAGTAAAATAGAATTGCTCTGCAATTGCATTGAAATATGTTACTCTTATTTCACCTCCATTAGAATCAAGCAGATCGAATGAAAAATTTTTTCCTTCTCCATTTGTATTTTTGAAGTGGTGAAGTTGTTTCATAGTCACTCTAGATTTTATTGTCCATCTACTCTGGTAAGGATTCAAAGCTTTAATAGGAATGATTCTTTTAGGAGCTTGATTTTCTGAAGTAGTTTCATGATCAAATGTATTGTTTGAAGTTTCCATCCCTACATAGCCATAATTTATGGAAAATTGTTATAAATAGAGTACATTAAAGGTATTGTTTTGTTCATTGTATTCTACAAACAAGTGAATAAATAAAGACTTATATTAATGCATTATTATAATAAAGTATCTATTATTATTTTCTAAATTCATATATAAATAGTAAATATATATATATCATGTGTTAATTAATTTCATAATATATATAGTAAATATATATATTAAATTTATAGAAATTTTTTTTTTCCATCTCTAAATAGAAATTAAATATCAATGAGTAATTTGAATTGAAATGTTTATAGTGAAAATATCTTGGAAAAATTAAAACAAGTAATTTGAAATGTGTATTGAAGATTTAAAATATAACTAATCAAATCACGTTTTATGCAATTAAATTAATATGGACAAATGAAATGATAAATACCTTTGTGAACTATATGAGTGAACTGCGTCTATATGAGTGAACTCTGTCTGATTTTTTATTTGTGTTTGAGTTGGTAGCTGCAAATAAATATGAAAATCTCAAGAATTAGAGGTCTGCAAGCAACATTGAAATATAAAGCAAAATATAGAATATAAATAATAAAAGAAGTCATTGTATAAAAAGAAGATTTAAAATTTAACTTGATTAGTTCAAATTTAATAAATATGTACAAATTTCTTTTTTTTTGTAATTCATTATTAGTAAGACATATTTTTTGTGGCATGTAAAGAAATTTATAATTGCATATATTTAAACATGGTTTGAGTTATTCTACAATTAACTAAATAAATAAAGACTTATAATTATTATATTATTATAATAACTTATGTGACTTATAATTAATATATTATTATAATAAATTAACTATTATTATTTTGTAAATTAATATATAAATGAAGTACTGAAAAGAAATGAAACAACACTAACACAAGATTTTTGTCTTGAGAAAACCCTCTACAGTACAAAAACCCAGTTGGTACATGAAACTGCTCTTGTATCATACTGTATTGCTCAAATAGATGAGTACAATTGTCAACATCTCTAATATAAAGCTAGACAATGTAGAATCTTCCAGAAAATTCTTTGAAAGGATTTGGGGAATCTTTTTAGAGAAAGAGTCCTAAATGAACTTACCCGCTAAAATGTTCTTACACGATGTATATGAGAAACTCTCTATTAATATAATAATAATTTTTTTTTCTACAAATCATACTCTATATTTTCAAAGCATAATCAGTGATCCTTAATGTTGGCCACACATTCTGGGCATAAGGATTTCAACAATGTGAAGCCAAAAGCCTTGTAATTTGTATGTGAACAACCCAATTCAAACAAGAATGAGAAATCCGGGGATAAACATAAATTACATACTTAAGAGAAATTAGATAAATCACAAGAGTAAGGACTGGTTAAGGAGAATGAGGACTATGAACATAATTCAAAACATCATCAGTGATCCTCAAAGTTGGCTTTTGAGAGAAGCTTTGGATCTTAACGAGTGGGATGCTCGAAGGTATAAACTTGTCGTCAGTGAGCCTATGGATCTCTGTACCATAAGATCAAAGCTACAATCCTCCAAGTAGTGTTTATCATGAGATGGTAAAGAACCTGCTTCAACATTTCTATTCTCAATGGAAACCCATTGAAATATAAATTGCTAAAAGAATAAATCAGATAACACTTTCTGGGCATAAGGCTTTCAACATTGTGAAGCCAAAATCATGGATCTAGGCATTGAGAATTTAGAGGTACAAGATCATAGGAATTCACTGCCCAGAGAGTTTGCAGATGATGTGGATTTGACAATTGAGAATGCATTAAAGCATGACCCTTCTAATGAGTATCATACCATAGATGAGAATAAGCTTGAATATTTTGTAATGAGTATCATAGGCATCCAAGACACTTCTTTGATCTGTGTCCTGGCTAAGATCCAATTTATATCCCATACAATGAACAGTATAAAATCCCCTATGGCAACCAATCCCTCCCAACCTTGGAAGTTCGATTCCATTTGTGGCCCTCTCTCTCTGTGTGGAGCTAATCAATGAGACTAGAGATATGGGTGGATTCAATTTTTTTCTCCATTCACAATCAATCATATATATGGTCAAATAGATGAGTACAGTTGTAATTATTATCTCTATCAATCCCTTACTTTAACTTTCTACAAGTGTAAGAGATACAATCCTTCAATTTCTCTTGCTTTGTATATAAGAGATGATGTAAAACCATACTCTCTAGTTTTTATAGTTGTTATTGTCATAACATCCCCCTTGTCAAATTAAAGGATTCCTGAATGGAGTTGAAAGTGAAAGAGTTGACTCCTTGATTAGCATTCTATTTGGCGCCAACTGGGTCAAAACTATGGAGTTGGGTGAATACCAAAGATGCAGGATTAACATTGCAAGTGCAAATTTGAGCTGCATATGGGTTTATTCACTAACTCTTTGCTTGTTAAGTTTATTAGAATGAAACTTAGGAAATAAGGATTGATCTAGGTATCATGTTGTTCGTTTGCATATTTTAATATTTTTAGATTTTTTGTATATTTTGAAATGAGTAACCATCATGTAGCTATGCACAGCAGGAAACCACATCCTTAACTTCACCCTGAGAATCAAAAGCAACAATCCAAGTAGGAGTAGATAAGATCAAGAGGATGAAAGAAGTGAATATACCTACATTTAAAAAGGCTGTGCTAGGAGAATAAGAAAAGCTTGCCAAGGAAGGAGCATTCCCCAAGTGTATCCTCAACACCATAGCAAAGTTTTCATGATGGTAAGAAGTTGTTCTAGGGAAGCACATTTGCACAGATAAGAATGTAAAGAATTACATTCAACATCACAATTACTGTAGCATATGCATAGGTAGATCTTAAATCAACAACACAGAGCATACTGTAGCATATGCATAGGAAAATCTAAATTCAACATCACAACAATTTTAGTATGCACATATGCAGCTATATTAGACATGAAAATAATTGTAGCATGTATTCACAAAGTTGATTTATGTATGACAACATTTGTATTTGATTAACAGCTACAAGGATAGTCTATCAACCAAAAAGTTTCTTCTATATTTTATAGGGGCATGATGAAATTGATGATTGGTAAAAGGTAAGATGATTTCACTTATGCTGTATGTTACTATCAATTTTCAAACCAATCAAGAGAGAAGTTGGGATTGAAGTTTGGTATTCATATGAAATCCATTTGGAAGATATTCCCATACTTCTTCATTTGTTAGAAATTGGGTGCCTTGGTTTTTTGCTACTGATTTCAGTTGTTGCGAAAAAGGTCAGGCTAAAGTAACATCCCAAATGGTGTAAACTTACAAATGCAAAAGAAATAGTTGTCAAGCACAAGCAAGAGCCAATCAATGCGATTAGAAATAATACATGAAAACAAACAGTATTGGAAATTATGAAAACATCCAAAAATTGTACAAAGATTAAAAAAGTTAACACATCATCCAGAAAGGCATAACCATCTGCATGAATCCAAATCACTAAAAAATATACATAATATATATATATATTCAATAAATTCATGAACTACATTTTTACAAAAAATATACAATTATATTCATTTTTTAGTTTATTTGTACAAAGAAGATATCATTACAGATATCTGATAAATAAAATACAATGTGATTTTTCAAAGTATGTACATTTGATATGTATAATAATTAATGTACAATGAAGATATCTTTACTGGTATTTGATGAAGGATATACATTGTTATTATACAAAGTGTGTACATATGAGTTATTAACAAAATTAAGGATATACATTGTTTAGAAAAAGTAAAAACTGTTCAATAATGATGTTGGATGAGCCTTGCTCGTACTATTCATCATAGTAGATTTCTTTTAAAAAAGAGAAAGAGCCGCCTACTTTGCTACATTTTTTATGGATTTTTTTGTAGTAGCTTCCATTTGTTGGACTTCTTTGACAACAACAGTAAGGTATGTTGCTTCTTCAATCTCTTCAATAATCTTTTGTGAATGTTTTGAGATTGATTTAATTAATTTTCCAATTGGTGTTTCAATGTACACATTTGAACCAACAAAATCATCATCTAAAATTACTATTGGACTTGTTACTAAATTTCTTGTTTGATTTTGATGACCTTCAATATTTTCCATTATCTAAAAGAAAACAAATGAAATTATTATTCAAAAATTTAAAGAAAAACGAGGTAACATTATTAGCTAAAGAACAAATTGTAGTTTTTTTGAGAACACGATTTATTTCATAACACAAAACCTCAAATAAAACATGATTTATTTCATTAGTACAAAACCTTGTTCATGACTTCAACTTGAAATATAATGTCAAAGCTCATGCATCAAAAACTATTTACTACCAAGTAAACCTTATTCCCTAATTCGTAAGTATATATATTTTATTGATCATTCAAATAACTAATACAACCTCTACTTATTAAGATATCAACCAACAATTAACTAATACAAGCTCTAATAGGAACACAAGCAACTAATACATAAGATATTTCAATACATATGCAAAATGCAGGTGAAATAAAATAAAGAAGTTTATGAGTCAAATTAGATTATGATATTATACAACTTGCATGAAGTAATGATTATTGGGCTCAATGAGGATGAAATTATTTTTTTCTTTTGATGAAATGACCTATGATACTGATGCTATATTCTTGAAAATAGGGGTAGTTCAAAGGGAAATAATAGTTGGTTTTTTTGGAAAGGTAAAAGTAATTTTCATAGCCATCTTTTTGGTTTATTGATTAGGGGAGTTGGTTTTTGTGTTGGGAGTGACATAAGTATCATTGAACATATTTTACATTGCTGAGAAGAGTTGATTTCGTATCTCTCTAAATTGCCTTGTACAATATTAGTATTCATCATTAGCTTGGCATGATTTTTGGAAAAACAGAGCTACAACTGTGTTATATCATTTTAGCTATCACTATCTTTCTGAGTTAGGTGTAGTAGCGATAGAAAAGAGTAATCTTTTATGTTTTTAGCTCTCTTGTGTATTTGGGTGTTTTGTATTTGAATCCTACACATAGATTAAACTCTGTTTTGAGCAAGCAAACC
Source organism: Sequoia sempervirens (assembly GCA_007258455.2). Classification (NCBI taxonomy): domain Eukaryota; kingdom Viridiplantae; phylum Streptophyta; class Pinopsida; order Cupressales; family Cupressaceae; genus Sequoia; species Sequoia sempervirens. Next base: position 16,208 of record VDFB02297014.1, on the reverse strand, counting down.
ATTCAATTTGTGTTTTCTTTATCATTGCAAGTTGACATGGCTTACTTTGTTTAGATTTTGTTCTATTTGATTAGTACAGTTTACTTATAAATGGATTCATATTTCTGCTAGACTAAATTAGTTAAGCCGTGCAATTGCCTAGATGAAAACAAAACTTTGTTTTTCAGCAATTTTCACATTTGATGTAGTCATTAGTTGCCTTCAACAATGAATAAATTGGGATTTTCCCCCTAAACCTTTGAACCTATAAATGCTACAAATAAATATCTAAATTCCAAAAATTATAGGTCTGCAAGCAACATAGAAATATACATTTTAAACAATAAAAGAAGTCATTTTATAAAAAGAAGATTTCAAATTTAACTAATCAAATGACAGAAATTTATGGTATTAAATCAATATGAAAAATTGTTGGCATATGGCTACGAGAGATCGTTTTTGGCTACTTGTGTTTTCATTGATGGAAACTAGTGTTAGCAGTATGATCCATAGTATTAGCATTGTTTATACCAGAAAGAAAACTAAGACTCTGGAATCTACCGACATAAAGAATGAAGAACAAGACATCTGGTTGGCAAGTTGATCCGATCACTTTCCTGGATCATTATTTCGTGGTGTGGATCTCCAGAAAATCCTTCTTAGCATTTACACTATCCTCTGATGAGTTTTGTGGTATGGTATTAAGTCGGAGTTCAAGTTAAGAAATTCGGTAGCATGTTTCATGGTTTATTTTCCATTTTGGCTGACATGTTTCATATGGTGTATCATGGATATATGTGGAATATGTATTTTGCTATTTCCTATGTTTGAAATCTTGGTTTGGGTCCCTACTAAAGTCTAGCTAACTTGTGTGGGTACGCATCAATTCTAATTAGAGATTTGCGCTGACATATGCAAAAATATTATATCTTATTGTGAGGCTGACATACATTGAATTTCTGATTAACGGGTATATAAAGGAGATCGGTAAACCTTTTTTGTGTATGGTATGATATGATATGAAAAATTGTGGTAGTAGATATAATGCAGTAGTGAAGGAGTATCAAGAATAGAACGAAAAGAACAGATCAATTATTTGAGGAAAGAATAGTTTCGGTATGCTAAGCAGTGTAGAGTAGAGGAGAGCAGAGAAGAAGTGAGATTCCATCAAGAGAGCTGGAATATGATTGAGAGCCTCAGTAGAACTAAAATTTGGGATTTGTAGATGCTATTCTCTCAGTTCAAAATTTTGTTGCAATCTTAATTTTTCTTATAAGGTAGTGAGCCTTTCCTATTGAGCAGTGAGCTCTAGGCAGTGCTTCTGAATGCAAGTGCATTCCTCTTCTTTCTATTTTAATTTTAACAGAGTCAACATTTTGGATTAATCTCCACCATGGTTTTTCCCCTAACAGGGTTTCCACATAAAAATATCTGGTGTTATGGTGTTCATTAATGTGATTGCATGATTTTATTTGTTATGTGTTGCAAATGCTATATGAAGTTTAATTATTGTTGTTAATTGCTTTAGATCTGTTTTGGAAATTAAAATTAGTGAAAACTGATTCACCCCCCCTCTTAGTGTTCCCAGTGTCCAACATAAATACCTTTGTAAGCTTTGTTAAACAACTATGTTTGATTGGTTGTATGTGTTTCTTTTTCTACCTGAAGAAAAAAAGCTCCAAATTTTAGAAATAAAATATTATTTTAAAACTATTTTATCGAAAAAATGAAAGCAAAACAATGGAATGTATGATTTTAAAATATAAAGATTTATATCAACTATAAGACTAACTGTCAATTTTAGGCAATGCCTTTTAGTCCTCATGTAAAAATGGTAAAATACAGATCCCAAACACAATTTAGTAGTAATACAGAAATGTAGATATCAAAAAATACAAACACACATTGGATTGATTGTACATTTAATTTTTTTAACTAAATTAAAATGAAACTAAAAGATTTATACTTAAATAGAACAATTGTTTGGAAATTGACCGTTTGTTTTTTTTTTGGTCGGTAACACAAAATATTATATTACTTTAAAAATAAAGATTACAACCATTTCAATTTGATACCTCCCAATTTTTTTTCCAAAAGTCTGAAGAAAAAAGCACTTTAACGTGCAGCCCCCAACTACTAAAATATTTAAACACTGTATTTTTACCAATACAAAAAACCACCACCAATGGTCTCTGAGCTAATTCCCTACCCGACCTACCAAAACGGGAAACCTATCAACCAGAAACCCCAAAAACCAAATTCACTATCAGTAGTAGAGATTCAAACAAAAAGAGGCAAAAAAATCAATGGTTCTATCAATCATGAGCACTACCTGAGCCCGATGGACCTTCACCCAGTTCCCTCATTTGTTTCTTCTTTTGGAACCTTCGCCGCTTCTTCGACTGATGTTTACTCTTGTGCTTCACTTTCGCCACATTACCTTGCGCTTGATTTTTGGCCTTCTCAATGAACTCATTGAGCTCCATGATCTCAATAAACAACTTGAGAGTCTTCCATCCCAGTTTGGCTTCCTCCTGACACCTGGATTTGAAGTTTCCTTTTGACCATCGAATGAAAGGCTTAATTATGGCACCCCCATAAAGCAGCTCCATCTCTTCATCAATGATTCCTTCATAAATGTCCAGACCTACCCTCAGAATCGCCCATTCGAAGATGAAATCCATGTCCACCAAAAAATTCTTATGAACGATTTTCAACAACACTTTACACACCAACTCCATAGGTTCTCCTATATCAAGGCCCCATGCCGCTATCAAGGAATACATGTCCAGGTTTGTTCTGAGCCTCTGTCTTAGAGCACCAAAATCCTTGCCAATGATCATTCGTACGCACCGCACCATTCGGTCATCTTCAATGAGAAATAAACCCTCTAGTATTTTCGCCGACGGTTCACCAAAAAATAGATTCAGAGACCTGCAAGATTGGAAAGTAAAATTTGCCTCCATTTTTCTCTTAAAAAGCACCACCTTCATCGCTAGAGACCTATTTCCTAATTTTTTTGCTCTTCAAAATGCGAGGAAAACATCATTTCCTCATCCTTTAAACTTCTTTCACCACCCACCTCAAATTAAATGCTACTGGTACCACTTAGGCCACCGCTCGACTTCTCCGTAACTTATTAGTCTTGTCTAAAATTTAGACCTAGGTTGCCACTTCAAGCATTCAATGCAATGTACACCTACCTGATATCACCAAAAATCCGCTAAATCTACTTCTCGAAAATCCTCAAATTTGAAAACTCCAACTTCACTAAAAGATAGCCCCCACTTGGAAAGCACATCTGCTTTGACATTCCCACCATGTCTAATATGGCTCACCATAAAATTTTCAAAATTGGATAATTCTTCTCTAATTTGTTCGACCATGAATTGAAGGTGCCATGCATGAATTGATCCATTTATCACCACTTGCACAACTATCATCGAATCCCCTTCTAAGTGAACCTTTCTGGCATCTAAATTCCTTCCACACTTAATTTACAATAGAGCCGCAAGAGCTTCAGCTGTATTATTTGTGCCTTCCGACAATTTCTTTGCTCCTAGCGCAACCACATCACTGTTCCAATATCGGATAATAAATCCTACCCCTGAAGGGCTAGGATTTCCTTTTGAGGTCCCATCAAAATTTATCTTCCACCATCCTTTCTGAGGTCTTTCCTAGCAAGTCATCTTACAAAGCTTATCAATTGTATTTACCAAACTTGGGCCCTTAACGGGCCGGAAATTGACCCTTTGTTATCAAACATATTACAAATGGAAATAATTAGAAAACATTTTATCGAGAAAACTTAAGTTTTGAGAGCTAAGTGGATTTATACTTAAAGTTTGTTTAGCACGTCTGGCAGTCATCATTAGAGGAGACTATTGAAAGAGAGTTTTCAAAAGATCACAATCAACTTAAGGTATAAATAAGGCAGTGAAGATCAACAAAGTTCCACAACAGGTTTGTGATAAAGACATGATTCACAATGAAGAGTTTACTATCATAAACCTAGAGTATTGAATAAGATAGTGTAAATCATGCACTTTGAAAAGAGAGCAATGACAATCAAAGAACATGAATAAAGGACAATCCTATTTAAGCATATAATGATCACCATTGAATAGGATAGTCATAATGCTTTAATATTTTCATTGCAATCTCCTGTTAATAGAAGAAAATATTACACAATGAAAAGGGAATGACATGTCTACAAAGAACAATGGAAGGGTGAGAGTCGTGAAGAATTAAAGGAGGATATACTCACTATAAAATAAATTTTTAGATTTGGAATAAAGAGGGACAATCGCCATATCACCAAAGACACAATCATGATCAATAGCCTATTATGATTTAAAATACAACCTCTTTTACAAACTTCATGGATAGTTAGTTCTTGAGATGAGGATAATTTCAAAAAGAATAAGGATAATGAAAGACAATTTGTAGACTAAATACATAAAGAAGGGACAATCATGACCCTATGAATATGATAAGAACCATAAAGATGCCAATAATTTTCCAATAAAGGATTGTCATGTATGCACTAACCATGATAAGGATCCACTAAAAAAATTTTGGACATTAAAGTCATCATAAATCAAGTGAAAATCATAGTCAAAACCAAATGAAATACAGTTTGAAGATTGTGCAATGACAAGTAAAAGGAAGTGAATGGAAACCAAGTCAAGGACAATGTTTTTGACAAAAGTACAGTGGCAAGGATGAACATGTTGTAGTCACAAAGGACAAAGTGGAGAAATAGCAAAAGGGAGTATACAGTACTAGAAGTTCCTTAAGGCAATAAAGACAATGTTTTCAAAACATGGGCAGTCCCTATATTTCATAAGATAGCAAACCTTTCTTAATATTAACATAACCCTTGTGAGTCGAATGTCAAGTCATTCCCAAGAAGACAACTAGAGTGACTTTAAAAGCATGAACCAAGATAGTCACATACATACCATGACTCAGCAAAGAGGACATTGAGGTAGGAAACAAATGTCAAGAAGAACAAAAATGACAATCTTAAAGTCATTTAAGGAAACTTCAAAAGGTAAAGACCTATGATAGTGAAAAGTTCAAGTGTAAAAGGCCAATTCCAACTCTTCAGAAGGAAAATTTTTCATAACACCGGTTGTTAATTCACTGTCTACAGAAGGTAAGACTTTAAAATAATGGTGCCAATTGGAACTCTTCAGAAGGCAGATTTTTCATAACATTGGCTGCTAATTCACTGTCTATAGTGTTGTGATGGGACCAAACTCATTGATACAATGCATGCAGAAGAAAAATAAGTCGTTAGTTCCAAGTACAAACATAATATAAGTTAAGCCTTTAAAATAATGGTAAGACTTTAAACTAAGTCATTAGTAGTAATGCAAAAATGTAGATCTCAAAAAATAACATAGTAATACCATCAAAATCGTCTACAGTTCATCTTTCCATTGATAAAACTTAGCTTCTTATTAAATTTTTCTAAAATGAAAGAAAGAAAGAAATTATACTAACAGATCCACAAATGATCAAGAGAAGGTCGATGGGTAGTTTTGAAAATAAATACATTGCATGATGAAGGAAACTTCAAAAGGTAAAGACTTGTGATAGTGAACTTTCTTGAAATAAAGATAACCTGATCATGAGGAATGAAAGAAGATGAAAGGAAATTGAATGAGGGATGCACCATCAGTTAGAAAATAAATAATGCAAACAATGAATTTATTAAAGAAAATATAACTCTGTAAATCTGCTAGTGAAAGAAAGGTTACCGGATTTCACAATAGCAAGAGTACGTTTTGCATGTAATTGCTAAGAGTTATTGTATGCACAATAATGACTCCATTTATAGGGAAATTGTGGAAGTGGCAGGTTTGAAATTTATTGAATTCCCATTCTTTTTGCAACAGTCTTCCACGTCCATGTCTGTTGTTGAACATGGTAATATGTGATTGACTATATTCACGGCATAAACAACCACGAAGACCATTTTTTTAGCTTCATTATGTTCCTTATCTATTATTTGTGGAATAAGCAACCATGTAGACCATGTTCTTTGCTTTATTCCATTCATTATCTATGCAGACCATGTTCTTTGCTTTATTCCATTCATTATCTATTATATACATTATGAACGACCAAGATTTTCACTGTAGCCGAGATTTAATCACAAGTTTTTATGTAAACGGATGCCTGTGATTGTAGTGGTACGCCTCTCGGCGTAATAATTAATATTGTACAAGTTTAACTTAATTGACATATAATTTATATAATCTTAACATTTGGATTTGTGTGAGGATTTCATATTCAATGATTATGTAAGTGGAAGATTTTTTTTTTGCTTAATAATGAATATCATGTATGCTTTCTTAGCAAATTCCCAATAGAGGCAAAAGACTCATTTAAAATCTATCTTATTTCCACTATGTGTTAGTTCAGTACTTAGTGCATCTACATATACAAGCTATAAAATAGGTCACAAAAGCTCATTCACAAATCTCAATATCTATCTCATCAACTCATCATTATATGCTCACAATTGGAGAATACAATACCATGTAGACATGGAAGTTGATGGCATGTTAGCCAATTTTTTTTCAATGTTCCATTTCTAAATTGTATTTTGCATGGGAATTTTTTATAAAAGTATTAATTTTATTGATATAGGTATTTGTATATGAGAATGAACTAAAACACTTGATCATAAAAATTGCTCATAAAAAATTCTCTAATATCTACCTTAGAAAACATATCTAGCTAGTGGCCAATATGAGGCTAGCAACTAAAAGGGAGGGCAACCGACCTTTCCATTAGCTACTAGCCTCAAATTGGCAATTAGCTTGACTATAGACAATTTTAAATTAATATTATGACAAAAGACTTACATAACATGTTGGACTAGTAATATAGTTTTAGTTTTTAAATACATCTAGAAAATCATTTAATCTATTTTATTTATTGAAGAGTTATTTTATTTTATTTATTTGAAAGAATTATTTTATACTATTTTAATGTATTAATCCAATTATCTTTAAGGAGAATGATTTTAAAATTTTCTTGAGTTGACAATATAAAAAAGAAGATTTTTTCCTTAATTTAAGAATAAACAAAACATCTCTTGTGAAATTATCTAAAATCTTCAATATTTCTCATCCTTGTGTTTCTATAATTGAGTTATTCCTTAAATATAATTTTTCATTACAAAACTTGATATCAATTAAAATATTATATATACATATTATATCTCTCGACACGTCACTATTTAGCACTCACTCATTATCATTAAATGTAGAGAGAGAAATATAAATGATAATAATTTTATTTTGATTTAAAAATTGATTCCAATTTTAACATTGATTTTACTTTAGATATTGTTTTTTATTTGAATAATTTTATTTTAAAAGTTTTTTTCAATATAATGCAACCTTAAGGAGTTGCTCCCATTATATTAATCAAAAGAAATTTTTACATTGATTTTGAGCATCAAAGAATGATTTGCCTATACTCCATTGACATCTTAATATGTTGCAGAGATTATACAGACCATACCTTAGCTAGTTTAGGTATCAAAACCTGGCGGACATATTGAGTAGAACGAGGGTGTGGCGTGACTTGAATATGCATTGCAGTTGCGCCTCAGTTTGTGACCCAAAAGGCCATTTGGTGCTGTGAACACGCAAAGTGAATGGGCGTGTCCATAACAGGAGGATGCCAAGTTTTCCAGAATGTTTTGTGACATCGAGGCAATAAGCTGGGGTTGATTTATAAACTCTACGTTTGGGAAAACCCATGCGTGAAGTGGAAGGAAGGAACCAACATTAATGTTTCATTATGAACTTCCATCTGATAACACCTCCGAGTATCCCTAGAATGGATGGGCTTAAAATCCATAGATAGTTGAAAATTTCCTTCTTGTGAAGAATTGGCCATGACTGGAACAAGCACATGATGTCATTTGGATTGAGTATATTTCCACCCAAGTTTTACACACAACCATCTCCAACATTCTTGAGAAAACTAGCATCTAAGAAGAAGGTGATCTAGAGACTCATCATCAACTTTGAAAAGTAGACATTTGGATGGGTCAGAGTATCCTATCTTCCTAAATCTACCAGTAGTGATAATTCTTTCTTGTAGGGAAGCCCAAGTGAACATCCCAACTTTAGGGAGGTAGACATTGTTCAAGCATAAGTGTATAGGTTTCTCTATTTTTTCTCCCTCCACCTCAAATACAGTGTAACCAACTTTCGTTGAGTATTGTCTATCATTCGATCAATTCTATCTGATACATTCTTCTTCATTATTTAGGAGAATATGTATGAGAAACATAATTTTGTGAAGTTTTACAATTTTAGAGGTAGGGATACCCTCAAGCTCAAATTTTTTCCATCACCATGTGGTGATCCTTTGTAACATGCCAATTGTTCACACAAGTAAGATTTTCTAAGTTTTCACTTTCGAGTAAATAAACTATGTAACTTAACCATTGCCATAAAAAAAATATTTTATTAATAGAGAACAATGATCATAGAAGTCATAACAATAATCAACATTGATTCCATTTCCAAAATAATATTTCACATATTACAATATTCCAAAGATTGTGTACAAAGTACATACATAGCTCAACCGAGCTTCAAAGCAATAGATATAGATGGTCCAGGAATCTCCTTTCAAATCTTGGTCTTTAGTCGCTTGTTGAGGAGGAGAAGCATCACTCAAGTGATTTTCCACCAACCAAGGACTCATATGCGGTCCCCTGCACATCTATCATTCGATATATGACCCTACCCTTCGACAAAGAGATTGGTGGAGTAACCTCGTAATGACAACCATTTTGAGCTTAGTGTTGTGTCCTACATGAATAGAACTTGTAAACCCTACAATCTTGATCTAGCATGCATTAATGGATCACGGTGAATTGACAGTGGAGCCAAAGGAAATCACACTACTTTGGCCAAAGTGTTCTCACTCAGTACTTCAATTGACAGTCATCCTACTCACATACACTACTCAAGATTGATTTGACTTTAGGCCATTATAAACTATGCATATGTATTTCCTTCTATAGGTAGTCTTTAACCTTAGAAACAACCTATTCCCTTTCCCAAAAACTCAATGGTATTTCTACCTACAAATTATAAACATAAGTTACCCTCCCTTCAATGGATAAGCAAATCCCATGTGTAACTTATGAGCTATCTAAATCAATCAAATAACTTTGCAATGGATAACCCTTAAGCTATCCTTGTTTCATCACTCCTAGTATATTTATACTAATGATAAACAATTCCTCCTATTATGGAGTATTTACAAACACTAAGTTCATAGAGAAGCATAAAACAACTTCTTTTCCTTTTCATAAGCAAATACCATGATTCACTAATGCAAGCATTCTCAAGCAATTCTAATAAAAGAAAACAAGACTTTCATTCTTTCATATTAAAAGACAAATAAAAGGAGATTAGATCCTCATGCCTGTAATACACTTGATCCAATTGAATAACTTGATTCTCAACCATCCAATGACAACTTGCTAGGCTTCACTTCAACTACTATAAACACTCAATGCAATACTTCACAATATCCTCTTTCTCTAGGCTCACAAAATAACTCAATGCTCTCACAATATAGCTCTATGCTCTCAGAATAATAGCATCATAATGAAACTACAGAATTGTGCGTCCTAAATGAGAGTGTTGGCTCATTTATTTATACAAAATAAGTTGGGACTTTGATGCCTAAGGAGAAGGTATGCCAGTCGACACCACTCAAGCATACAGGTTGACTCATCTCATACAGCAAAAAGGTGGCAAAATTCTAAGTAAATACTCATATTGGTATTCTATAGATTGACCTTTTGGTATGACAACACAAGACTAATTGATTGAGGTTAATTTGACTTAATTTCCCCTTTAATTCAAATCCAAGCCTAATTAAATGCTAATTCTGAGGGATAAAACCTGACATTCATAAATGACATTACACAACACTTGATTTTAGAAGGTGTGTGTCCTAGTTTAGTGACCTAGGACCCATTGACAATTAGATCTAGGACCCCTCTTTTGGATATGTTTTTGGTAGTATTTTAATGATTTCAAATCTACAATTCAATGTCAACTTGTGATATTTGAATTTCGGGAATTAATCTTAAGATATGTATAAATAAGAGGTCATTTCACTATGTTTCACTAAGAAACTTTATGATCAAGTCCTAATATGAAATTTATAAGATCAAGAGCATTCAAGAGTATTTTCAAGACATTCAAGGGAAGATTATTGAAGAATATTGCAACAATCAAGATTCCAAATTGTCGTATCAAAGATTTAGTGCATCATACATGTTGTTGAGCTAATGTGTTGATGTAGCATTGAAGACCTATCAAGCATATTCACAGGAATTATCTCTAATCAAGTGTTGTGATCAAGATCTACATTCATTGAGGCCACTTCATGCAAGTTTGCAGATTTGTATTTCAAGGTTTCAACTAAGGTGTGGTGAGTTGTGACATTGTTTGTTCATTCATCATTCCTTTCATGCATTGTTTCATTTCAATATTTAATTACCAAAATGAGGTTTGACCAAGGCAAACCCCTATTCCCTAACAAATAACATTCTTCTCTCCTTTGATGTGTGATTGCAGGTTTTAGGTTGATCATTTAGAGAGAAAATTGCAATTTTTTTCAAATTTGCTACTTGAAAGTTGTCAAATCACAAAAATTGAGTTATAGGATTTATTTTCGGCTTTTTGACAATGCCCGACTAGGATCTGGAAGTGTAGACTAAGAAGAACAGAACCTAGAAACAAATTTTCTAGAACCCTAGCCAAGACCCATTCACCATAGGGTGAATGAGTCCTCAGTGAGGCCCAAAAAAGCACTTTTTGCAATAGGTATACAACATTTGACCCTATTAAAACTTTCCTTTTAACTGTTATATCAGTTAGGTTTAATTTTATTTACTCAATTACACATTATTGCTTACATATTGAATGAAAATTAGAGGGAAATTAGGTTCATCATTTTGTTTCATTATGGTGAACCTATTTTCCTCCTTTTCATGGTCTATGAAAGATTGAGAGAAAGGTTAATGGAAATAAAACTTGTTGATTAATATGTCTATTATTCTTGAATGAATTCTTTTCCTTAGTGGTTAAGCATATTTTATGTACTTGAAAGACTATACTCAGCTGAGTTCATTGATTTATGATTCAAATATGCTAAAACTTTTATTGTCGGCCTAGACAAGATTGGTATCTTTAAATTTAGATCCTGTACGGTGTGCAATTGAAGTTAATGCTTAAATTGATTATTATATTCTTGATTTGTTTAAGATTCTCCATGGAAAAGAGGAGCTATCCTTGGAGAAGAGCCATGAGCTCGAATACTTGTTAAACCTAAAAGATGCTCGTATAGTTTGCACGTACTAAGACCTTGGTTATGTGTTGCAACTGTGCCAAGTACTAAATGGTTCATGAGTTTTGGTTTAGTGTTGAAGGGCATGAATGCATGTGTAATAGCACCTCTATTGTTATTGGAAAGATTTTGTAATACATAGTTTGTTTTTAAAGCTATTACTCAAGATAGTGAAAAGAGTATATTTTGAGTATTTAGGTGCAGTAGGGAACTAAGAGGCAAGAATACCATAGTATAGGAGAGATTTCTATCTGGTTTTTGAATCTTTGAGTTTGAGAAATTTTCTTTATCTTGAGTGTTGAGTTGTTAAAGTTAAAGACCAAACCCTATAAGGGTTACATATGGAGAATAATATCCATCAATAGAGTATCTTGAGAAAGGAGTTTTCTTTTTATAACTAAGACAATTTCGATCAAACTATAGAGGAAGGAACCCTAAAGTTTTAAGGTTAGATCAAACTAGTGGTTGAAGCCAAGACCCGAGGGCTATGCCTTATAAAGCAGGGGTTCAAGAAATGGTTTACATTTTGTTGACTTAGAAGAGTTTAGTAGGTTTTTAACCTTGAGGAATTTTATCTTTTGAATGTTCATTGGGCGGGGCAGGTAGTTCCAGTATGCCCTAGGTCAGAAAGTGTTTTCCAAGTTGATTAGGGTGGTTAATTATGACTTCAATCAAGTAGTGGTTGTACTTAAGTTACAAAAACTATGGCCGTAGTGAGTGCAGCTACCATTGTGTGCACTTGCCAGTTCGCCATGTCCTAGGTACTTAGCTAGCCAAAATTGTCGTACTTAGTTGGAGGGTATCCTTTGTTAGGAAACTTGCAGCCATTGTATGACAATTTCCACATAACCCAAATCTGAAATCATGCAAGTAAATACTCAATATCAACATGCAAGAGAATAGACAACATACCCATGAAAGATGACATGAGATATACCCTGGGAAAACCCTCAAGAGGGAAAAACCCAACCTCCAAAAACATCCACACTCCATGTATTATTCAACAATGAAAATCCATTACAATACATCTTCAGAGACTCCATGAACACTTCTGAAGCACAAGATATCCATGCATTCCATGTGACCAAGTAGGAATCCACACATCCCATGCCATGCTTCAAACCCTCACACATGCACAAGCTCAACCTGCTAACCTGCAACAAACTCTTGAACCTTAGACAACTACCCTTGTGGTTGCTTTTATAGAAGCAAGCTCCCACAAAACCACCAAGTGGTATTACATAAACCATATGCCCAAAACCATGAACTTACAAAATCATGTGACCCCTCATTTAATACTGGGTACTTTATTATATTTTATTATTCCCCAATATTAAATAATTACATTTTACAATTAAGTCCCAATGTTACATACAACATAAAGTGGCCCTGGCATTATAACTCCTAGTGATGCACGTCCATCTAGGTACCCCTAGGTGCACCACACACATAATAATAAATTAAAAATTATAAGCATTATGCAAGGTGTACAACACCTAATCCTAAAATCCTTAGTAGTGTGATAGAGTTAGTTAAGTAGGGGCACACACCAGAGCTTAGATGGCAACTGAGAGGGTTCCCAACAAAGCCTTTCATTGAAGGGTAGGGCCACTTCTAGTCAAGAAGGTGTGTGGGGGACCACTTAAGTCCAAGGTTGGAGGTAAAGCACCTGGATGATGCTTCCCCTCTTACAAGTGGCATGCTGAGTCTTGGAAGACAGTATGGACCAGATATGGTACTCTGACCCTTTCTCTTGTATTTACTTTTATCAAATTATTCTAATGATTCTTGAAATGAAGTCAATTTGAATATGATGCTAACCTTTTCAGTTAGAAAAGTGAAAGGTGATGCTTCTCATTGAATCAAGTGAAATGAAATGTAGATGCATGTTAGTTATTTAATTGATGATTTATTTTTATTCTTTTAAACTATAAATGCACAAGTTGAGTCCACGAAGCATTAAGATTTTTCCTTAACCAAAAAAATTGAAATGCGGCTTTGAGGAAGCGGGATCGTTTTAATAAGCGGGTTTCGATTTTTTAAAAATGAGTCCGTTCAGCCGAGGATCCCAGGAAGCGACCGCGAGCAGGATCGGCTTTTGCATTAGGATCCGTTTCCATAGGATCCCAAACCAATGGAAAAAACGGGATCTCGATTGCCGCAACGGGATCAGGTGCCAGCGGATCCCGTTACTCTAACGGGATCTGATTTCTACAATTGGTTCCTATTTTATATTACTATTTATTTAAAAAAAATAGGAGTTCACGCTACCCGTAGACGGGACCAGAATACTTGGCCAGTGACTACAATCAACTCTGGTACTTCGCCCTACATCCCATTTTTTGCATTTTTCTAATTTTAATTGAAATTGTGAAGAAAATAAATGCATTTAACATCTTTTTTTTAATTTAGTTCACGTTTTGAGCATTTTTTTAGCTGTTATAGTAGAAATGAATAATTATAAAAATAGACAAAAAAATGCAATGAAACCTAAAGGTTTTTTAATAAAAATGAAAAAATGAATGTTGAATTGTGTTTTACAAACAAAATTTAACTTTTGAAACCTAAATTGTTCGATTAAACAAAAAAAAATTGGATTTGAAAATCCTAATTGAAACAAAACAAAAAAAATTGCATTTCAAAACTCTAGAAATCAAAATGAAATAAAAACTTTGCATTTACAAACCCTAATCAAGCTTTTGAAAACCCTGAATTCAAATCAAATGAAAAAAATTGAATTTGAAAACCCTAGTATGAATTGAAACGAAAAAATTGCATTAAAAACCCTAATTGTTTAGAAATTGAAACCCTAAATTGAATTGGAACAATTTTTTTTTGTTAAAACCCTAAATTGAAATCAAACAAATCATTTTGATTTTGAACACTAGGTAATTTCAAGCTCAAAAAAATTCATTTGCATTGCTTAAATGTTTTAAATTTTATTTGCTTTGTATGGAAAAAATGATATATATTAAACTTTAGTTTGAATGTTAAATTATAATTAGATTAGAAATCAATATGTTAAAGAATAGTTAAAATTCATAAAGTTTATCTTGATGTTTGTTTGCAAATTTAGTTAGCAAATTCGTAAATCTAAGCGTGTACAATCGATTCCAATTGACACTAACTTGCAAGTCTAAATTATGCAAAGGGCCACCCAAACTTCACCCTAAGTTTGCTAAACCCTAGACCCTAAATTGTAAAATCTAAACCCTCAACACTAAAGCATTTGAATTTTGTCTTAGGACCTTAAATTTGAAATTTGGTTTCCTTAAAAAACCCTCTATTGTCACCATTTAGTAGAGCTTTTTGTAATGTTTTCACTTATTTGAACACATAATATAAAACCTTTTGGTTTCTACAAGTTTATGAAGAGTGGATGATCACTCTCTATGACAATTAGACATGATCATTAGGGTTCTAAATCACTGGAAGAAAACTGAGAGCGTGAGTGAGAGTGCTATGGTTAAAGTTTCTTTCATTGGACATACCTAAAATTATGTAGGTTCAATGTCAAGAATGGCTCTATTTGGTAGATTTATGAAAACTATTTTGAATATCTAGAATGCCATAAAAGTATAATTATAGCAATTCCAATTGGAAACACTTGGGTACATATATATCATATGAAATTTAAATCTAGTAAGGTGTCTATTATATAGGAGAGTTGATAATACATGGAAAGAGGTTTGTATGAGAATATATTTATTAAGAAACACATACCACATGACCTCTAGGATTTTTAAGATGTGATCCTAGATAATAATCCACCCATCCTCAATCATAATGGATTCTTTAGCAATTAAGAGAGATTCAATAACCATAAAATTACCTATATTTTGATACTATATAGATTTATGTGGAAGGATAATGCATCAATAAGGGGAGACCAAGATGGGTGCATTTAACACACAAAAAATTTTTATTGCATGGGAAAGGGAGGAGGTACATGATGATAGGTTGGAGGAACTACATGTATTATTACAGACAGAGACAGGAGGATGATTCATATAAGAAATATAATTAAATATTTATATTATTGTATATTATGAAATTTAATATAATATATTAAATAATATAAATATTTAATATCATAAATATAATATAAGATTACACCATGATAGGTAATGTTACACTTACTCTAGGGTTTTAATGAGGATTAGGCTTAAGATCCAATTAGGCTCTGTAGTAAATAGTTAGGTTACAATTAGGAATATATAATAAATATTATTATAATTATAATACAAATATAAATTAATTTAAATATAATATAATATAATATAATATAATATAATATAATATAGGAATACATTTAAGAATAGGTAAAGGTTATAATTTAATTATGTTTCACCAGGCTTACACCAATTAGGATGGTTAGGTGGGATCATTTAGCATTCTATTATGGTTAGAGCATGGGTTACATTTAAGATTATTGCTATTTTTGTGATATGTATAGATTGATTCATTTTTAACATGATACTTTATTTTATTAGAGGGGTAAACACTTTTGACCCAGAGCTAGATGGAACCAATGAGGCTATAGTATGACTAAATTTGGACCTCACTAGACATCTAGATCCCCTTAAGCCATCCTATCACCTTAAATTGTAAATCGATTTCTTAAGGGGTCCCAATATGACAAATTTCTTAAAGGGATCAAAGAAGTTCTTAAAATTTGGTGAAGTTGTCGAAGGCAACCAAATTTAACAATAATAAGATTGTGCAAGATTATAATATGAATGAGATTTTATGATCTAGGTTGGTCAGTCGAAACAACAACTATCTCAATCAACTGTTCCACAAGACAATGTTGTTCA